>JAVGWX010000005.1:540000-806921 GCA_036924085.1 Ariolimax columbianus | reverse complement strand
GACAGAAGAATCCCTTCACTGATTCACTCAGAGGAACTAATATATGGGCGTCCTAATTTTTACAGACAACTGGAAAATCAATGCATCAGCTTTTGCGAATGTGTACACAAATTGACATATTTTCCAATGAAGACTTCTTATCAAATTTCTTTTGGCTTCTGGTGGACATTCAGATTTGATACTTTTCTGATGCTGCACCACAGTGAATGAGCTGACAGCAGCCAGTGACTCATAGTGGTTGACCATAGGTCAACGAACCAGGACTGACAAAGACCCTATTCAACCTCCAAGTGGCGCCCCTGGAAACGGGCTGCACTGTTAGAGTCTGACTAAGGAATAGCGATAGCGGTCACAGTGGGACATCACTCCCTGACATGTGGAAACAGGATGCTTTTATGGCAGGCAGGCTAACAAGGCAGCTGATCGACATGATCCCCATAGTAGTGAGTGACACGATGATGAAGCCAGGAATAACACAACCGCCTAGAGGACCACGGTCCACCTTCATCAGCATGCTCGGGATGTGAGGACAGCTACAGCAACCTGCCACTTAACGCCCTTTTCAGAACGCACAAAAGAGTAAACATACTCATTGTGGGCATTAAGCAACAACATCATTTAAGTGTGTGTACATGTTTTGATTGCAGAAGGAACTTTCTTTTTCTATATAAGCAACCTGTAGAGGCTGGTGTATGGATTGTGGCTTTCATTTCTATATAAGCAACCTGTAGAGGTTGGTGTATGGATGTGGCTTTCATTTCTATATAAGCAACCTGTAGAGGTTGGTGTATGGATGTGGCTTTCATTTCTATCATAAGCAACCTGTAGAGGCTGGTGTATGGATGTGGCTTTCATTTCTATATAAGCAACCTGTAGAGGCTGGTGTATGGATGTGGCTTTCATTTCTATATAAGCAACCTGTAGAGGCTGGTGTATGGATGTGGCTTTCATTTCTATATAAGCAACCTGTAGAGGTTGGTGTATGGATGTGGCTTTCATTTCTATATAAGCAACCTGTAGAGGCTGGTGTATGGATGTGGCTTTCATTTCTATATAAGCAACCTGTAGAGGTTGGTGTATGGATGTGGCTTTCATTCTATATAAGCAACCTGTAGAGGCTGGTGTGGGGATGTGGCTTTCATTTTTGAGCCCCTTTACAACTGGACGTGCCTTCAGTTACATGTGTTGTGATAACTGGTGGCACAAAACTTAGTGAAAACTGTAGTGAGTGGCAAGTTATAGTGATATAGAGAAAATGATGCAGGCTTCCTTCACACAGAACTTCAAGTCTTAATTAGCTGTACAAAAACTAGTCTTCATTATGGATACAGAATACAATGCCAGGAAGCAAACAACTACACCAGTGTCATACATCAAGTATATCATAAAATGTGAGTAACTAGGGTTGTTCGTGGTGCCTGCAATTGTGTAAAGCAAAACAGATAGTCAAATAAACAGACTACATAAGAATGTTGTTAGAGCCCAAAATTGTACCACTAAACATGTTAAGTATGTAATAAGAGGTAACTAACGGGAGCTGGGCATGGGGCAAAAAATATTTAGGCCATAAAAACTTCTACAAATATGGACAAGTAAAACTAAACATAAATATACAACACAATCACCCAAGAGAGCTAACAACACAACCACCCAAGAGAGTTACCAAAACCACCAAAGAGAGCTAACAAGACAACCACCCAAGACAGAAAAAAGGTCTGTCAAGAGACTTAATGACACAGTGGAGATAAAGCTGCAAGGAATATGTACCCCTGACTGCCAGATTTGGGAACTGGAATGTCCGTACAACGTAAATGCAGGGTAAGGCTGAGATGAGATAAGAAACTACAACACTCATAACCTGGAGCTGATTGAAACAAGGTAGAAATGAGAATGAAACAGGACACAGGGGAAAATACATACACCATAATAAAGGTGTGGCCCTAATGCTATCAGATGCACTCATAAAATGAGATGCAGCAGGACCCCGTATGATTCTAGCTGCGGAATGAAAGACGAACTAAGTCTCCAAAATATTGGATTAGAAAAACATTAGGGTTGGTCAGGAACAAAGATACACAAGAAACAGGTGAAGTCACAACTACTGGAAACAATGGAGGCTACAGAACAGCACTGGTAAACACATGACAAGATATATGCATCAAGATTTGTGGGAAAGTTCTAGGGAAAAAAGAAATTAAGAAAGTCACACTGCTCCTGAGATATGCTAGCGTCACTGGCTCAGATGGTGCCTCACTTCGATAGAGATGGTGTTGATAAAGGTTACATGCTGAGGTCACTGGACCAGATGGTACCTCACTTCAATTGAGATGGTGTTGGTGGAAACTGAAGTAACTCATGTTTTTTTATAGCAGATTACAGTGGCTCTTCTTGCTTCCTGAGGCCCATTTGTGGTGGAGTCAAACCCTCCTAGCTGTAGTGGAATGAAAGGCTCCTCAGTAAGCTCAGCCTCACCTCATATATCAATGAGGTGAAAGTCAGTACATCCCACCTGACACTGGTTACTGCTCATTCCCTCAACAACAGAGATACTGCACAAGTTTTGTCATGAGAAGAAATACCAACAGAGTGGATGGAAGGCTATGGAGTCAAGTTGGGAGACCTACAGCAGTCTACACAGAGGAATAATACCATCAGTGCCTGGGAATATATTGAACATGATCACGCTAGAGAGCTAACATGAGGTCATAGACAAACACCTGAGAGAAGAACAAAATAGGTCGTCTCATGTGCAGACCAGCTAGCTACACTGAGAATAATAGTTGAACAAAATAGGTCGTCTCATGTGCAGACCAGCTAGCTACACTGAGAATAATAGTTAAACAAAATAGGCCGTCTCATGTGCAGACCAGATAGCTACACTGAGAATAATAGTTAAACAAAGTGCACAGGCACTGTGGCAAGCCAATCAAAATCACTAACATAATTAAGAAAACGTATGAAGTTCTGCACGAAGGTGAAGGCCAGTTTCCTGTGACCTATGAGATAAGAACTGGTATTCAACAGGAATGTCTTATCATCACTTCCCTTTCTGATGGCTATTGACTGGATTATGAAGACAAC
This sequence comes from Ariolimax columbianus, assembly GCA_036924085.1. NCBI lineage: Eukaryota > Metazoa > Mollusca > Gastropoda > Stylommatophora > Arionidae > Ariolimax > Ariolimax columbianus. Next base: position 803,840 of record JAVGWX010000005.1, on the reverse strand, counting down.
TACAACATCAACCAACAAAAATAGAATCTCATTGGACAAAATAACTTGACAGATGTTACAGATGACTTGGTTTAATGCCCCGACAACTGTGATCGCAGATCAAATAAGTATACTTGACGAGAGGGCGCGGAGATAGGGGCTGAGAATACATCATGAAATAAACTCTCATTATGAGGGAAAATATAACTAACGACAATCCCATGCCTACAAGACGGGCAATCATTCACATATCTTGGTAGCAATATAGACAAAGTAGGAGGTATAGATAAAAATATCAAAATAAGGATATAAAAGGCACAAGGAGCTTTCATTGAACTGGAGAACTTACTGAAACAAACAGAAATTAAGTCCAACACAAAGATAGAAACTTCAACACAAAGTCTGTTATATTGCACGCTCTGAAACACAGAGAACACAATCAACAATGACAAAGGTATAGACTTTCATTAATGATTGTTGATGGCATGTGCTTCACATGGATCTTGAAAAAGTTGTTATGATTGATAAAAGAAACATTTGATTGGCAGAAGAACATCAGGTGCATTGATGCAGACATTTTACAACTCTACCACCTAACAACATCTTTATACTGGTTTAGAAGACTCTGCAGAGTCTATATACAACCAGTTTCATTTACATTTCCTTGCTCTAAAAGCTATGCTCATTCAATTTATTCTTAAATGCATTAATTGCCCCTGCCTCTACTTTCTGTGGGAATACATTCCATACATTCACTACTCTCTGACTAAAAAAATATTTCCTAATATCTAATCTGGACCTCTCTTTAGTTCATTTGTAGCTGTGCCCTTTTGTTCTTGTTGGTAGTTGTATTTTGAAACAAAAATTGTTATAGTCTAATTTAACCGTTCCTCTTTTCATCTTATAAACATGTATTAAATCACTTCGAATTCTTCTCTTTTCTAGACACTGTAGGTCGGTTTTCTGAGTCTTTACTCATAACTGTAATTCTGAAATCTCACTATCAGTTTTGTATCTCTACTTCACATCCTTTCCAGCGTGTTTATATCTCCTCTACCATAAGAACTCCACGCCTGTATACAGTACTCCAATCTAGGTCTAACTAAAGCTTTATACAGCTTGACGATCACTTCCTTGCTCCTATGTTTAATATTTCTTTTTATCATACCTAACATTGCATTTGCCTTTTTCACTGCTACCTTAACTTGCTCACTCACCTTTCCTGTATGATGTATTATAACCTCTAGGTCCCTTTCCTTATATATCTTTCTAATATTGTTCTCTCCCATTCTGTAATTGTTCCATATTTGCTCTACCCATGTGGATGACTGTACCTTTATCTACATTAAATTCCATTTGCCAGCTTACAGACCACTCTCGAATTTTATCTAAATCCGAACTCAATATATCCACTTCTACTTTAGAAAAGACACTACTGCATAGTTTTGTGTCATCTGCAAATTAGGCAATCATGGATCCCATATCAATGTCCAATCGTTTATATATATATATATTCCTTATTTGTACTCCTTATTTATGCCCACTCTCTGCCTTCTTTCTGTTAACCGATTTTCAATCCATTTAGCAACTTCCCCACCTATCCCATGTGATTTTACTTTTCGAAAGTCTTTGATGAGGTACTCTATCAAGGGCCTTTACAAAATCTAGATAAATAACATCCACTGGCTCCCCTTTATCTATCATTTTAGCAACCTCCTACATGAATTCTAATAGATTTTTTAAGCATGATCTCCCTCTAGTAAACCCATGCTGACTTTTTCTGATTAGATTAAACCTGTCTAAATGCATTACAATGTTTTCTTTGATTATTGACTCTAACAATTTACAGACTATGCTCATTAAACTCACCGGTCATTTGCTGGATCTTATTTTTTGCCCTTTTTTTGAATAAGGGGATCACTCCTGCATCTTTCCAATCCCCTGGAACATTACCTTTTGCAAGTTATTGAGAACATAATATAGCCAATTGGTTTTGCTAGTTGGTCTCTAATTTCAAACAGTAATGAATACAATCTTGACCTGGACATTTATCCCTCCAATTTTTAAAAAAACCTTTTCCTCTGTAATTGATCTTAATCACACTGTATCCGTGTCTCTTTGAAAAATATTTATAGGCTCTGGGATCTTGTAGCAGTCTTCTTTATGTACACTATGCCAAAGTACTGATTGAGTAGATTAGCTGCCTCCCTATTCTCACTTATTATTTTCCCTGTACTGTCTATGAGAGGGCCTACTTTGTCTTTCGTTCTTTGTTTATTTCTAACATAAGAGAAGAAGCTTTTACTGTCAGTCTTGAGAGCAAGTTTTTTTGGGGGTCTATTTTTGCTGTTTTATATATGTTCTGCTTGTCCAAATATTTTTAATATGTTTCTTTCGATTTACCTGCCTCTATATATTTTTTCCATGCGTTATTTTTAGCTCTTCTACATTTCACTACAAATCTAGTTATCCACTTTTTACGCTTGGGGTTAACCTCCCTACATGGAACATATTCCTCTTTTAGCTTTTCTAGAACTGTTTTAAAACTCTCCCACTCTTGTTCAACGTCTGTTCCTGCGACAATATCCTTTCCACATTATGTGGGTCGCTGCCTCTTTCATCTTTTTAACATCTACCTTAGAGTAGTCGTATGTTCACGTGTTTACCTACATTCAGAATCTCGCACATCCTCCACAGGGAGCATGGGAGTATCAATGTCAGCTTGAATAGCTTATTTTTGTCAGTCACAAAATCTCTAATTCTTTTGACACCCAAAACAGCAGCTTCAATCTTTCAATGACACGTCACTTCTGTCTTCCATATTTATTGATACTATCGGGGACGGCGTGGGCTAGTGGTTACGTTGCATGGCTTACAACTCTAAGGTGTTGGGTTCGATCCCCATCACAGCACCGGCCGTTACCCAGTGGAAGCAAACCCTTACAAAATTCAGGAGGAAGCAGACCCTTACATAAAATGCATGCCGAAGGCGTATGCACTGGGCTGCAAGACGCAAAATATAAACCGTAGTGCAATGCACACCGCCTTGGGGAATGGAGAAATAAGGCAAACGCAACAACAAAAAATTGACTATCATGTAACATGAGAAATTTCTCAAAGTTGATAGAGTTATCTTCTTGTACCTGAATGCTGAGAGAAAAAATCCACAATGCCATCCGCTAAGGGATCTTCAGGCCCTATCACCACAAATGTGATATGATTCTCCTGACACCACTGAACAATACTTGCAAAGTCTCTCAGATTCAGTCCTGCAAATGGAGGGGAAAAAACACAGAAAACTAAACCAGATGACACTACTTAGACAAGTATGCGAGAGAGGGATGCAGTACCTTGGCCATCCCTCTTCTACTGCGTGGGTACAGGCCTGGCTGCTGTTGTGCAGGATGGGACCTTTCTCAGTCAACTCGTCTTACGACAAGTCAAGCAGGATGGGACCTTTCTCAGTCAACTCGTCTTACGACAAGTCAAGCAGGATGGGACCTTTCTCAGTCAACTCGTCTTACCACAAGTCAAGCAGGATGGGACCTTTCTCAGTCAACTCGTCTTACGACAAGTCAAGCAGGATGGGACCTTTCTCAGTCAACTCGTCTTACGACAAGTCAAGCAGGATAGAGTGGCACAATTACTGTTCTTACAAGTGTCCTCTGTCAGCCATTGACCAATGAACAACAAATGATGTTGTTGTTGTCGTGTGTGTCTCAGATGAAACCAAATTCCCTTATTCTGGTTTGGGCTGTCCAATATGACCATTAAGACCTCAGATGGAGCTCTAGTATTTGAAATATGTGTTGTCAAATGTTTACACATGTACATAGTCTACAGTAATTCTCAGTTTGCTTGTAATCAGTTTCATCACTCGCAAGGGTTCAACAAGTCAGCTAGCATTGCTGCATTCTGTCTTTGTACCTTCTCTCAACCGTTCCCCGTGCTCTTCACTCATAGCGCCGTAGTAAGACAGGAATAAATCCAGGTGAGAATGTAGCTTTCATAGCACTACAAGAGAGTTCCTGATAATTGGCAGGCCTATTGTTTCCTAGAAAGTTTGTGGCCACTTGCTGGGAGGCATTTCAAGCTAACTTCTCATCCCCTTGCTTTTCTCTTCATCATTCAGAGTACAAGAAACATGTGGGTCATCTGTGATAGCATGGGTCATCTGTGTGATAGCATGGGTCATTGGTGTAATAGCATGGGTCATCAGTGATAGCTTGGGTCATCTGTGTGATAGCATGGGTCATATGTGTGACAGCATGGGTCACACATTCATGAGGCATCTTGACCTACATGTCTGCACCCACAGCAAGATTCACAACAAAAATGATGTCAAGAAGGGAATGTGGCTGCAATAACTGTTGCAGGTGTGTCATTCAATCGGTGCTCAGAACATTATTTCTATCCGTCTCACATTGGAAAATCATGCGCTCAACATATCAGACTTCGGGTGCAGCCCATCCATTTCAAGCTGAACAACAAACAGCCCCACCCCTCACCACCAGGCAAGTACAGCTTGTTACAGGTGCCCATATGTTTCTTCAAATTAGTTTTATAGAAGTCACTATTGTCTCAAGCTACATTATGGCTTGTCATGGGAGAGAAAGTCTACAGCAGGACTGATGGAGAACATGGGAGAGAAAGTCTACAGCAGGACTGATGGAGAGCATGGGAGAGAAAGTCTACAGCAGGACTGATAGAGAGCATGGGAGAGAAAGTCTACAGCAGGACTGATGGAGAGCATGGGAGAGAAAGTCTACAGCAGGACTGATAGAGAGCATGGGAGAGAAAGTCTACAGCAGTATTGATGGAGAACATGGGAGAGAAAGTCTACAGCAGTATTGATGGAGAACATCACATCTGAAAATGTACAACATGATAACCTTGTCATCCCAGCACAGAACATGATGATGATGACTCATCAAGAGATATGCATGACCCACATACTCTTCATGCGTAATCTGTTCTAAATAATCCATATATAACTATCATGAATAATGATCAGCTCACTCATGACCTGGTCCTGTCTGGTGAATCATCCTCTACACCTGTCTCACCTGCCTGCCTACCTGACTGGACTGGCTTAATGCCACTGTCATCAGTCAGGTACTAAACATGCAAACATTTTCGTGCCTCATGTCAGTCGCGATGCCAAACACCTTTTCATGTATCATTTTATAACTAACACGCGATGCCGAACACGTTTTCATGTATCATTATATAACTAACACCAGCAATTAAAAACAAGCACAACGGATCACACTCTCAACAGCTTCCAAATACCTATTTCAACAAGTATTCGATACACCATGTGCCACACTAGGTATACCCCATATCATACTTGATTCTACCATATCTCATTTTCCCTGAAACCTTTCTCTAACAAACTATTATATCCAATCCTCTTGACTTGATACAAAGATACATTAGCTTGTTCTTGTATACCAATTGCTAGCTCCATCTTTCTCTTCTAGGAGAGAACCACATGTCGATGAAGACAGAGACCTGGCACAATAAAGTCTTTAACATTTGACCCTCACCTATATTTAGCAGGACGACAGTTCTGTTTGTATATAGACTGCCAGTGATCTGTTCTTATTCTATCAAACACAGGGAACACAACAGAAGATAGCACTATATGGGGACGGCGTGGCCTAGTGGTTAAGTGGCACGGCTCACAAGCCGAAGGTGCTGGGTTCGATCCCCACCACAGCACCGGCCGTTACCCCGGGGAAGCAAACCCTTAGAAAATGCAGGAGGAAGCAGACCTTTACATAAAATGCATGCTGAAGTCGGATGTACTGGGCCGGCAGGCGCAAAATAAAAACCACAGTGCAATGCCTTGTGGATTAGAGAAGTAAGGCGAACGCAAAAAAAAAAAAAAAATAGCACTATATGTGTTTATAGCACAAAAAACACAACAGAAGATAGCATTACATGTGTTTACAGTACACCAATTTACCAATATTTGATGTTTTGTATCCATTGGCTGTTCCAGCATTTCCAGGGGCAACAAAGATTTTTCTAACACTGGGCGTCTGCGAGAGTTTCCAGGCCAATGCGTGCTCTCTCCCTCCACCACCAACAAGCAGAATATGTTCTGTCATTTCAAAAAGCTAGCTGAAACCAGATACAATGACAAAGCATATTAAACATGTACATTTCATTCAATAATCGGGTCAGACTGCTATGGATTACAGTCATGTGCAAAAAGACATGGAAAATATGGTTGTCGAAACACGTGTTCTTTTTATTTTTACACCACATTCATAAAGAAATTAAGCATACGAACCAATACAAACATTTATACAAGTAAGTCAAGACTAATATTAACTAACAGAAGTCTAGAAACAGTGTGCACAGAATCAACAGGACACATGTTTTAATAATTCATTTGCCACTTTTGATATCCTTGACCTACATAGCAAGCATCTCATTTACATCAACATCCAAGTTTGTCCATTTCTTTCATTGTAAAGCTTAACTTCCAATGAATTTCCAGACGACTAACAATATTCTTGAAATGAAAGCTCAGACAGGACCAGCCTCTCCCCATTACTGTCCATGTACAGCTTGCAAGCACAGAAAACAAAAAGACTGGATCAATTATTCCAGGAAATTCCACAATTTTTCTCCATCAGTAATCTAACAGTGGTCACACAGAAATTATGGACGACCATGGAGCAAACAGACTGTAGATATTTAACATTAATCTAATATGTAAATCAGTTCTAGGATTTGGTTGGAGTAACATTACATAACCTGTAACTTAGAGTATCACAACCATCATCATGTGGCATGTCCTTATAGTCTGTCTGAAAGAAACTCGTTCTCTTGCCAAAACTCCAGCCTCCACCATCTTCTTGGTCTACCCCCGCCTCTTTTGTCTGACACCATACCTTCCATTACTGTTCTCTCGAGACCGTTGTGTCTCTTGATGTGACCAAAGTATTTACATTTTCTGACCAAAATTTAACTGATAAACCAGTTCTCCTCTGTGTTCAACTCCTGCCGAATGTCTACATTTGTCTTTTTCTCTGTCCCAGGGTATTTTGAGGATCTTCCTGTAACATTTTGACTCAAAAGATGCATTCTTTGTCTAGAAGTTTTGATAACTGTCCATGATTCGCAGCCATATGCTGCCACAGGATAAGCAGAGGCTCTCACGACTTTCATTTTTGTCATATTGTTGGTGTTCTGCCATAATTTCTTCAGGCTGTTCAGTCTCTGCATCGTTATGACTAGTCTTCTTCTGATTTCTTTCGAGCAGTCGCCATTTTTGTCAATTCTGGAGCCCAAACATTCAAAATGCATGACCTGATCTATTTCCTCACCCCCCCCCCCCCCCCCCCCACTGTAAATTTATGTTGACATGCGTGTTTTGTCGGTGGTCATTATCTTTGTTTTGCTTATGTTTATAAACAGGTTTTTGATTTCACTGTATCCATTTACGGCTTCTTGATAGTATCACTGTGTCGTCTGCGTATCGTAGCTCTGGAATTTCATAACCGCCAGTCGTAAATGTATTAAAACTTTCAATGTTCTTGTCTTCTCTAACATTTTTCATTATATATTCCGCATATATGTTGTATAGATACGGTGAAAGGATACATCCCTGTCTTACTCCCTTTTTATTGCGAGCCGGGAACGGCGTGGGCTAGTGATTAAGTGACACAGCTCACAATCTGAAAAGGTTGGGTTCGTTCCCAATCACAGCACCGGCCGTTACCCCGGGGAAGCAAACCCTTAGAAAATGTAGGAGAAAAAAAACATAAAATGCATGACAAAGTCGGATGTACTGGGGCGAAAGACGCAAAATAAAAGCCGTAGAGGAAAGCACACCGCCTTGGGGAAAAGAGAAATAAGACCAGCGCACGCACACAAACAAAAACTGCAATCTGATGTTTGCCCCAATACTCGGACAGCGTCTCGTTGATCTTGGTATGTTTGAATGGGATGTATAATATGCACAGGAAACCCCATTTCCTTCACTATGTTCCACAGATTTTGATGTTCTTGGTGTAATCAATGAAACATGTGTACAGGTCTACATTAAACTCTCTACATTTTTTGTAGATATTCCTTATATTGAATATGTGACCGGAACCAAGATGCTGAGCATCGCATGAGCTGCAGTGGTCAGCGACCCATAGCTGACTGCTAGCGTCAGGACCAGCGAACCATAGCTGCCAAGACCCTTCTACACCCCCACGCGGGGGTGATCCTGGATAACAGGCTGCAGTAGGGCAGACTGGCTAAGGAGCAGGGATCGAAGAGGGAATGCTAACCCGGTACTAAAAAAATGCTTGCTGAAGTCGGATGTGTTGGACCGAAAGGTGCAAATATCGCAGCCAAGCTGTAAACTACAACACAGCGCATTCCGTTCTCTGGAGTACATTCTGCTACTTCCCCTTTCAGGGTTTGATAGTGAGAGATTGAGAACGAACGAAGAAGAAGAATATGTGACCTCTGTATTCCTAAAACCTGATTGGACCGTGAATTTCAGATTCAAACCTTTTCTCTATCCTTCTTAACAGGATCCGTAAGAGTATCTTGCTAGCGTGGCTGATTAGCGAGATAGTTCGGTAGTTTGTGTACAGCTTCAGGTTGCCTTTTTTTGGTGAGGGAAATATAAATTGATTTCTTCCATGCTTCTGGCCACTCTGCGCTGTGCCATATCTGTTTACACAGCTTGTGATAGACTCGAGCACATGCCTCTCCTCCTGCTTGTATTAGCTCTGCTGGGATATCATCACATCCTGGGGATTTTCCCTTTTCAGGCTTTTGATTCCTGAGCGGACTTCCTCCAATGTTGGTTCAGGTTCTTTCTCAACCTTTGGTAGGATTGTAACTGAACGTTTTGTGCTATCTCCTTACATAATTCTGCAGTACTCTCTCCATCTATTCAGTATGTCTTTGGTTTCTGTTAGTGTGTTATCCTCTTTGTCATTGATCACGTGTGGAACTGGACGGAATTCCCTTGTCAGTGTTCTTATCGTCTTAAAGGCATCTCTCTCTCTCTTTGCCTTGTTGCTGTAGATTTTCTGTATCTTTACAAGTGTCCACTATGTATCTTCTATTATCTTTTATTATTTCTCTTCTAACTTTTCTTGCAGTTTTTATATGCTGTGTTGGTCCCCTGACTTCCCATTTGTTTTAATTGCTTCCTTTCTTCAATGAGTTTCAGTGTTTCATCTGTTATATAGCTCTGTCTCTTATGCGACATGCTGGCAATCATTTTGTCAGCTGTCAAAGATTTAAATATCCATTGCATGTGATGTCAACTCATCGGATGTCATCTCTTCGTGTACCGCAAGCAACGCCTCAAATTTGTTTTCTACTTTGATGTTGTATTCAGTAGGTGGTATTGCTGTTACATCGAAGCGTATTGGCTGGAAACATTTGTTAATCCTACGAAGTCTTGTCTTGAAAACTGCAAACAGTCAATCGTGGTCCATATTGCGGTTCGCTCCTGGCAGCGTTTTTTGTTGCCAGCACATTTGACCTACATCTTTCTTGTACTAGAATATGCCTGCCGAAATAGGATCCTGGCTATCTAGGATGTGGCTGCCTCTCACAGTGAGGTACAATCCCTTACACACTTCTGGCATATCCCCTGACACAACCAGGCTAGATATTCAACACTAATGATTAATCTTGTGTGACTTGTCCTTCTTTTGCATTCAGGATTATTGGCCATGCTAGATCTGTCATCCTGTTGCTTGAACAAAGTCCACAGTCCTTCCCAGGTCCGGGTGACATCCCCACAGCTCCTGCACCAGCTCGACTCCCTCTGTCTCTGTGTGCGTGGCAGCCCTGCACGCTGTGTTTTGGGGTGGGGGGGGGGGGGGGGGTGTCTGGAATTACGTTCATGGGCAGTCATTTGTATGTGATATGTTGAGCTGATGGTCTGCTGGTGTCTGTGGAGCTGGTGGATTGAGCCAGGTCTCTTACTCACATCCATGTCTTTCTTCCATTTTGAGTTGTACTGATTGTGGATGATAGTTTTTGCCTCTCTATAAGATGCTGTGTGGATAAGTTGTTCCCGCTTGCCATCTGCTTTAGAGAGAGCACCAGCTCTCTCGTTCCCTGTGATTCCACAATGGGAGGATAGTCATTGAGGTTTTTTGGATTTTGTTGAGCTCTGATCTGATTTCTTCGCAGCATCTGTTCACCTCTGGTGTTTTGTATTGCTTCTAGTAGTTCTTCTTCTTTCGTTCGCTTGGAATATGTCTACATCTGCAAAGTTGTCTCTTGTATGAACCTCACTGTCTTCTACCGCTTGGAGTATGTCTACATCTGCAAAGTTGTCTCTTGTATGAACCTCACTATCTTCTGCAGCTCACAGATAGGTCCAGATAGTTTGCCTTTGTTGTTTCTCTTGGCCAGTATGTCCGCCTCAGTATCTCATACTCTGGACAGTCCTAAAGTATATGCTCCGCAGTCTGGGGTGCCTGTCCACATACTTGAGCTGCCAATCCAAAATTGTGTATACATGTGACTGCAGAGTCGGTTGTGTCCTGATCTGGGGTGCAGTATGATAATCTGCTCTTGCCTACTTATATTATGATAGTCATCTTGTATTTGTGTTGGAAGCTCTCTCATTGATTTAATCATCTTTTTCTTTTAATGGTATGTAACTGGTACATCTGGTTGCTCGTCTGCGGCACCTTCCCTCGCCAGTGTGTCAATTTTCTCATTTCCTGGTATCAATCATGTTCTCTACACAACTCGTTCTCATGCAGATATCATGAGGGAAATCTATGAAAGTCATCCATCGTCCTCATTAATACACATCTCAAGAGGCAACGAATTTCCAAGTAAATAACAGTGGATGGAAGCAGATGGAGTGATATGCAGCTGGGTAAAGCTAGTGAAACCATCGTCCCTGGTCAGTACTGGCCCTCTGATCAGGAAAGAGCTGGTCAATGACAATCCCAGATCCATCAGCCCAGACCTGTACAGCACTAGCATGACTGCGGAGGATGTGGACGTGAACATCCCAATCATGTGCTGGTCACAAAACTACACGGCTGGAATGTAACACTGGTTGTCTACAGACTCTGCAGTCTTCTGAGCGCCGCTGTGGTCGAGAGGTCAGGCACTCGCTTTCCAAAGCGATGAACAAACATGGCGAACTTTCGATTCCCAGTCTTTTTCTTCTTCTGAGTTGGTTATCAAATTCCTGCTATCACAGCCCTGAACAGGGCTTTCATAGTGGTAGGATGTAGGCTGGAGAATGGAATGTGTTGTGTTGCTAGTTTACAGCTTGACTGCAATATTTGCACTTTTCAGTTCAAAACATCCGTTTCAGCAGGAAATGTTAAAGTGACCCTAGGTCTCACTGTAGGTGTGATCAGAGTGCCTGCATCTCCTGAGTTGCTTCCAGTCGTCTTGACTAATGTCTTGCCACTGGTCCAAGGTAGCTCGGGACCAGAGAGTGAGGTCGATGACCAGCGCAGTTTCTTCCTCACTTTAATCCATATACAGTGCAAATTACATCATCACGACAAAACTGTCTGTTGTTGTTGTCATCAACACTTGCAAGTAAGACGCTGGTTCTCTTTAGCCAGTTTTTTTGGTCAAACTTTGAAGTTTGACTTGCAAGGGTGATTTGATATATGCATCAGTTTCTTGCTGTGCACAGGCATCTTTTCCTCTCGTCTGTTGTCGAGGGGATTTAGTTTAGTTTGTATCTTCGTTGACTGGACTGGGGGTGGTCATCTCCATTGACTGGATTGGGGGTGGTCATCTCCATTGACTGAGATCTGCATTTTGGACTTTGGTTCAAGTGTAAATAAGTGCTAGGGTATAGTTGTAGTAACATTACATGGAATGTAACTATCACATCCAGACTGTAGACATTCACAAACTGGATTTAGTTGGAGTAACATTACATGGAATGTAACTATCGCATCCAGACTGTAGACATTCACAAACTGGATTTAGTTGGAGTAACATTACATGGAATGTAACTATCGCATCCAGACTGTAGACATTCACAAACTGGATTTAGTTGGAGTAACATTACATGGAATGTAACTATCACATCCAGACTGTAGACATTCACAAACTGGATTTAGTTGGAGTAACATTACATGGAATGTAACTATCGCATCCAGACTGTAGACATTCACAAACTGGATTTAGTTGGAGTAACATTACATGGAATGTAACTATCGCATCCAGACTGTAGACATTCACAAACTGGATTTAGTTGGAGTAACATTACATGGAATGTAACTATCACATCCAGACTGTAGACATTCACAAACTGGATTTAGTTGGAGTAACATTACATGGAATGTAACTATCACATCCAGACTGTAGACATTCACAAACTGGATTTAGTTGGAGTAACATTACATGGAATGTAACTATCACATCCAGACTGTAGACATTCACAAACTGACATCTCCATCACATAATTCATGCTAATGGTATTAGTATCAACACAGATCTGTGGCAAATAGCATGATAGAAACAGCTAAAGACTGAGGATAGAAAGTGAAAATGGATTCTTGGAAAGAAAACTAAGGCCCAAAAACATCATGCAGATACACATAAGAAAGGGAGGACAGTCGCTTGCATCTCGTGGGAGGAACAAAGAAGATGTACGGAAATGTAAAGTGGTGAATAGCAGAATTAGTTCAAGTCGTTAACTGACAAGACTAACAACCCCTAATATTTATACAGATTTGATGTCCATTTCATTCTAATAAATAAAAGATATTTCCAAAACACACAAAATGACACAGCTGTTGTAACTCAATACATAGACTAGATAAAGCAGACCTATTTAAATATCTCTGAACCAAAAGCTGTTCTATTGAAGGTCGAGATATCCGACTTTATTAATAATAAATAATTATGATATATATATATTGGCATACGAATGTATGCCACTGGACAAACACATTCTTACAGAGCTGCTAGCTTGTCTACAAAACAAGTACAAGACCTGGCTGGGACGGCTTACTACTATAACAAATCAGAAGCAGTGCAAACCTGGACCTGCAACAAGAATCAAGAGTAGTTACAATCTGAAAAGTTGTTTCTTTGTTTTAAAGTTTCCATACAGAAGAGAATTGTACTGACTGTGCAAGAAATATGATGACACTTTGACAGTAGTTAGTGGCTTCACAAGTTCAAACTTTGCTAGGAAAACTGCAGCCAGCATTAGTGACTGTGTTGTTAGTCTTTATTTACTGTATACCAACCACTTGTTGGTAGACTACAATTGTTTGTCTTAAAGTTATAGACTACTACTACTTCTAGTTGTACAATATATTTAGACAATCTATTGACCATGCTGCAAATTCAGAACTTCCAAGTGCAGGAGAATGACGTATTGATGACTATAATAATAAATAATAACTAAATTATTTAATTAGATGTTTTAGAACTGAAAATGTATTCCGTGTGTCAGGGCAGCAACTAATCATCTAGTTAGGCACAATTTAATTGTAATCACCCGATTCTACAACTGTGTGAGAAGCCACTAAAATAAGATTACAGTAAGAGTATCTGCACACAATCACCGCTATCAGTATCACTATCAGTATCAGCCAGTCCGTAGTGGCGTAGTTTTTGTTATCGCTGTCCGACCCGAACACGAACTGGGCACCTACAGTCACAGTGGGCTAGAGTACTCCGTCCCACAGCCAAGATCTGGATGGTGTGTTACCAGACCTACACAACATGAACACACTCTGGAGTCTCAACTTGTTGAGTCAACTTGAGTTAGACTCTGGCTCTGACTACAGACTAGTCAATGAAGGATTCAAGCTTTCTACTATCTCAGATCTGGCTTCAAAATGGTCTGATGTACGCACAATAATCGTATTAATGAAGGCAATATAACACAAACAGCAGATCTGCTATGACAAATTAATAATTATGACATGTCAAACGTAAGTGAAAGTTGATGATGCCCAACCTTTTTGTGAGAGAGAAAGGAAAGCCGCCTAGCTTGTGTGTGTCAGGTCCGTCTACCAGACGTGCAGGCCGCCACATGTGTGCCGGCTTTTTCTACAGTTTCAGACCGTCTCAGGTTCGTGCTGGCCAAATCTCTGTCTCAATAGGACCACGTTAGCCATTCTGATTCTGTACCAGCATGGTGAGCTTCATCAACTATATCCATGAAAGCAAATGGAAATATAAAAGGTGAACAGAATATGTCGTCACCGCTAGAAATATTGAGGGAATCTTTTTATTCGTACGCATTCAGACTTCAACTTGAATATAAAGGGCGCAGTGGTAACCCTGGGGCTATCCTGAGGTATCTCTATAGATTGTCAGGGAATGGTAACGGTGATAGCCACACGTGCTTTCTCTGTGTCTCGTGTGTTGGGCACCTTTGTAGCAGATGCTCTTCAGTCATTTTGGCAGTGTCGCAGAGACATTCAATCTGCGAGAATGCTCTTTTAGGTGGCACCCTTTTTCGTATGATCAGAAATGACCCGTTTATCTCTCACTCTCAACAGATCACTTCGAGCGGATGAATGTGAAAACCACAAATATGCTTTGTCCCGATTCTGTCACTCAAAGTGAACAGATTTCCTTCTCCCGTCGCTTACATGGAGTCCACCATTCGTATCAATGAACAAAAGTGCAATGCCCTTGACATATGGTGGGATAAACTGCCCCGGTCAGCTCTGTCTCTCGAATGACCAAGTTGCTCTTCCAAGACCCATTTTAGCCTCATATAAACCAAGATAGCGGTCGAGGGGTCCTTTCTAGTTGACTGGCCAGCCGTCAATCTTATATAGGCTACTCCCCTTTTGAATCGTATTGATTCCTATATTTACTTGTCCCTCTGTCATTCCAAATGTGACAACCTGACATGACATTAATTGTCGTCAACTCCCCAATTGATGCTAGTCCAATATAAAGAATGGATAAGTTTAAAACCACTACACCCAACTCAGACAAACCAGTCCCAACTCATAGTAAACACTGCGACCTCTCTTTCTCTCTCTCTCTCTCTCTCTCTCTCTCTCTGTCTCTCTCTCTCTCTATCTATCTATCATTCTATCTACACACATACATATATATATATATATATATATATATATATATATATATATATATATATATATATATATATATATATATTTTTATATTTCTCTCTCTCTCTCGCTTTTCTAATTCAATCCCCTATCTGACAATGTCGTTGTGTTGACCCTAGATTGACCTGACCTAGCCAATAACTTTCTCAGCCAATTTTTGGCTCTCAGAGAATGTCTCACAATCTCTTCTGCTCCACATGGACCTGTTACACAGGTAGCGGTGAAAAAGGCGAACGCAATATTAGGTATGATAAAAAGAAATATTAAACATGAGAATGTAAGTGATTGTCAAACTGTGTAAAGCATTAATTAGACCTAGATTAGAGTACTGTGTACAGGTGTGGAGTCCTTATTGTAGAGAAGATGTAAACATGCTGGAAGGATACAAAGAAGAGCGACAAAACTGATAGTGGGATTCCAGAATTAGTTATGGGGAAAGACTCAGAAAAACCGGCCTACAGTATCTAGAAAAGAGAATAATTCGAGGTGACTTAATACAGGTTTATAATTCGAGGTGACTTAATACAGGTTTATAATTCGAGGTGACTTAATACAGGTTTATAATTCGAGGTGACTTAATACAGGTTTATAATTCGAGGTGACTTAATACAGGTTTATAATTCGAGGTGACTTAATACAGATTTATAATTCGAGGTGACTTAATACAGGTTTATAATTCGAGGTGACTTAATACAGGTTTATAATTCGAGGTGACTTAATACAGGTTTATAATTCGAGGTGACTTAATACAGGTTTATAATTCGAGGTGACTTAATACAGGTTTATAATTCGAGGTGACTTAATACAGGTTTATAATTCGAGGTGACTTAATACATGTTTATAATTCGAGGTGACTTAATACGCGTTTATAATTCGAGGTGACTTAATACAGGTTTATAATTCGAGGTGACTTAATACATGTTTATAATTCGAGGTGACTTAATACAGGTTTATAATTCGAGGTGACTTAATACAGGTTTATAATTCGAGGTGACTTAATACATGTTTATAATTCGAGGTGACTTAATACAGGTTTATAATTCGAGGTGACTTAATACAGATTTATAATTCGAGGTGACTTAATACAGGTTTATAATTCGAGGTGACTTAATACAGGTTTATAATTCGAGGTGACTTAATACAGGTTTATAATTCGAGGTGACTTAATACAGGTTTATAATTCGAGGTGACTTAATACAGGTTTATAATTCGAGGTGACTTAATACAGATTTATAATTCGAGGTGACTTAATACAGGTTTATAATTCGAGGTGACTTAATACAGGTTTATAATTCGAGGTGACTTAATACAGGTTTATAATTCGAGGTGACTTAATACAGGTTTATAATTCGAGGTGACTTAATACAGGTTTATAATTCGAGGTGACTTAATACAGGTTTATAATTCGAGGTGACTTAATACAGGTTTATAATTCGAGGTGACTTAATACGCGTTTATAATTCGAGGTGACTTAATACAGGTTTATAATTCGAGGTGACTTAATACATGTTTATAATTCGAGGTGACTTAATACAGGTTTATAATTCGAGGTGACTTAATACAGGTTTATAATTCGAGGTGACTTAATACATGTTTATAATTCGAGGTGACTTAATACAGGTTTATAATTCGAGGTGACTTAATACAGGTTTATAAGATGATCAATGGAAAGGATCAATTAGACTATAACAAGTTGTTTTTTTTTAAATACATCCACTTACAAGAACAAGATGGCATCGCTACAAATTAAATTAAAAAAAGGTCCAAATTAGATGTTACGAAATATTTTTTTAGCAAGAGAGTTGTGAATCCCTGGAATGCATTGCTACAGGAAATAGTGGAGCCAAGGACATTTAATGCATTCCAGAATAGCTTTTAGAGCACGGAAATGTAAATCAAATAGGTTGTAAACAAACTAGGCAGAGTCTTCTAAACCAGTATAAATACGTTCAGTTAAGATGGTTATATATCGACTCTGTAGAGTCTTCTAAACTAGTATAAAGACGTTAGGCTCAGTTGGTTGTATATAGACGCTGTAGTCTTCTAAACCAGTACAAAGAAGTTCAGTTAAGTTTTCTCTTGATTGCCATTTTTTTGGTGCCTTCAGCGAATCCAAATTCTGAATATGTGTTGTCCATGTAAGCGTCCGATCAAAGATCTATGTCAGCGGCCGATCAAAGATCCATGTCAGCGGCCGATCAAAGGTCCATGTCAGAAGCCGATCAAAGATCTATGTCAGCGGCCGATCAAAGATCCATATCAGAGCCGATCAAAGATCCATGTCAGAAGCCATTCAAAGATCCATGTCAGAAGCCATTTAAAGATCCATGTCAGCGGCCGATCAAAGATCCATATCAGAAGCCGATCAAAGATCCATGTCAGCGGCCGATCAAAGGTCCATGTCAGCGTTATATCAAAGATCCATGTCAGCGGCCGATCAAAGATCCATGTCAGAAGCCGATCAAAGATCCATGTCAGAAGCCGATCAAAGATCCATGTCAGCGGCCGATCAAAGGTCCATGTTAGAAGCCGGTCAAAGACCCATGTCAGCGGCCGATCAAAGATCTATGTCAGAAGCCGCTCAAAGATCCATGTCAGAAGCCGATCAAAGATCCATGTCAGCGGCCGATCAAAGGTCCATGTCAGAAGCCGATCAAAGATCCATGTTAGCGGCCGATCAAAGGTCCATGTCAGCGGCCGATCAAAGGTCACACCAAAATAGTTTTTATCCACGGACAGATCCCCACATGGGTGGTTTGTTTGAGAGATTGCACATCTTGGCTCACTCATCCAGTGATCTTAGCGTCACACTTTGGTCCACCCACTCCTCCAGTGATGTTAGAGAGTCACATCTTGGCTGACCCACTCATCCAGCGATGTTAGAGAGTCACATCTTGACCCACTCATCCAGTGATGTTAGAGAGTCACATCTTGACCCACTCATACAGAGATGTTAGAGAGTCACACCCTGACCCACTCATCCATTGATGTTGGAGAGTCACACCTTGGCTGGCCCACTCATCCAGCGATGTTAGAGAGTCACATCTTGACCCACTCATACAGTGATGTTAGAGAGTCACACCCTGACCCACTCATCCATTGATGTTGGAGAGTCACACCTTGGCTGGCCCACTCATCCAGCGATGTTAGAGAGTCACATCTTGACCCACTCATCCAGTGATGTTAGAGTCATACATTGGCTGACCCACTCATCCAGCGATGTTAGAGAGTCACATCTTGACCCACTCATCCAGTGATGTTAGAGAGTCACATCTTGACCCACTCATACAGTGATGTTAGAGAGTCACACCCTGACCCACTCATCCATTGATGTTGGAGAGTCACACCTTGGCTGGCCCACTCATCCAGCGATGTTAGAGAGTCACATCTTGACCCACTCATCCAGTGATGTTAGAATCATACCTTGGCTGACCCACTCATCCAGCGATGTTAGAGAGTCACATCTTGACCCACTCATCCAGTGATGTTAGAGAGTCACATCTTGACCCACTCATACAGTGATGTTAGAGAGTCACACCCTGACCCACTCATCCATTGATGTTGGAGAGTCACACCTTGGCTGGCCCACTCATCCAGTGATGTTAGAGAGTTACATCTTGACCCACTCATCCAGTGATGTTAGAGAGTCACACCCTGACCCACTCATCCAGTGATGTTAGAGTCGCACCTTGGCTGGCCCATTCATCCAGTGATGTTAGAGAGTCACACCCTGACCCACTCATCCAGTAATGTTAGAGAGTCACACCTTGGCTGACTCACTCATCCAGTGATGTTAGAGAGCCACACTCTGACCCACTCATCCAGTGATGTTAGAGAGTCACACCCTGACCCACTCATCCAGCGATGTTAGAGAGTCACACCCTGACCCACTCATCCAGCGATGTTAGAGAGTCACACCCTGACCCACTCATCAAGCGATGCTACAGAGTCACACCCTGACCCACTCATCCAGCGATGTTAGAGAATCACACACTGACCCACTCATCCAGCGATGTTACATCCAAATGAGAGTGTGCTCTTGTTGTGAAGGTCTCCGTTATTTCCCTTATTGATATATAACAGCATGGGTGACAGGACGCCACCTTGGGGAACCCCCTGATCTAATGGCCTCTATCTGCTTTTCTGTCCTTGGACTAGCGTTTCTCTTATCAAGATATTTCGTGCCCAGTTTTACAAGAAAAGAAATGCCCAGTAACGATCATGTTCAATGATCCTACAATTTCTACAATCCTGCTATTTCTCCTACAAATGTTTTACATGTTATGATACGCATGACCGCCATCCCTTCACGTTGTGCAGATCAGTAGGTGTTCAGCCAATTCCAGTAGAAGCAAATAAGAATGGGTAGGAGTCCATGTGCTTTGTTGGCTGATTGTACTCATGATCCGTCCTATAATTGGTCCTTCATGGATCGTGCTGCTGTTGACGTCAAATTATATCATCCCTGGATGCTAATTCAGCTATTGCATAAGAAAACCCTTAGAAAGTGCAGGAGTGAGCAGGCCCTTACATAAAATGCATGCTGAAGTCGGATGTACTAAGCCGACAGGCTCAAAATAAGAACCACAGAGCAGCGCACACCGCCTTGTGGATTAGAGAAATAAAGCGAACAAAAAAAACACCAAAGAAAAACAATCTATTGCAGTCATTATCAAAGAAACATTGGCTGATTATATCTACTTCCGGCGAAGGGCAATGAGGCTCAGGTGAAACATACAAATCCGAACCCCACCTTGCGTCCTCATTGGTACGCCTGTAAACAGAAAACCGGGAAAAGAGATGGGGTTCGACACTGTAATCCCCATAGTGGTGAACAGCCTCCTATTTGGCTACACCCAGGAGGATCCCAGGTCACCTTCTTAAACACGAAAACGAGATGTCAAACATGCCACAGTAACCTGCCGTGCAAGCTTCAAGCGACCCCTGGTCTCACGGGAGGTAAGACCAGTCGTCTCGACCAATAGTCTTGCCACTGATCCAAGGTAACTCTGGTAAATCTTGCTCACTATAATCCTCATACAGCGCACATCACATTAATAAGATAAACCCGCCTGATGTTGGGGCCATCCTCGCTTCGCGATGGACAATAACTTTAACCCATTGTAAAAGGACGTCGTTCAGAGTTAACCCACCTCACCCCCATTAGCCTCACCCCCATTAGCCTCACCCCCATTAGCCTCACCCCCATTAGCCTCACCACCCTTAGCCTCACCACAATTAGCCCCACCACCATTAGCCTCACCAACATTAGTCTCACCACCCCTACTCACTACCATTAGCCTCACCACCCTAAACCTCACCACCATTAGCTTCACCACCACTAGCCTCACCACCATTTGCCTTACCACCACTAGCCTCACCACCATTAACCTCACAACCGACTAGCCTAGCCACCACTAGCCTCACCACCATTAGCTTCACCATTAGCCTCACCACCATTAGCCACACAACCCTTAGCCTCACCACCATTAGTCGCACAACCATTAGCCGCACAACCATTTGCCTCACCATTAGCCTCACCACCATTAACCTCACCATTAGCTTCACCATTAGCCTCACCACAATTAGCCGCACAACCATTAGCCTCACCACCACTAGCCTCATCATTAGCCTCACCACCATTAGCCGCACAACCATTAGCCTCACCACCACTAGCCTCACCACCATTAGCCTCACCCTTAGCCACACCACCGACTAGCCTCACCACCACTAGCCTCACCACCCTTAGCCACACAACCATTAGCCTCACCACCACTAGCCTCACCACCATTAGCCTCACCCTTAGCCACGCCACCGACTATCCTCACCACTATTAGCCTCACCACCATAAGCCTCAAACCACAAAAGATTTGGTACTCTACCGTCCCGTTCTGAAGGTCATGGCGACTCGCTGGTAGTCTCCCATTTCATCACACGCATTGGTCGCTTTTGATTCTAATGTTAACAATGGCCACGTCCAATGGTCACCTCTGTCTTAGAAATCTATCACACCCCTCTCTCGTCATGCCAGTTATCTTTATGCCGGCCATGTTCCTGCACAATATGGCCTGCCTGCCTACGACTACTCTCATATTGTATCTGGTCTTGGCAAGTTCATAACTGACCTTTACCGACATAAGTCCAAAAATGTATCTCATCTTCACAATGGGGTTACCTCTGGTACAACTTCGTATTCATAATGTCATTCACCCTTTCACACCGTGACCTTGACAATGGAAGGTTACACAACCTATAATCGACAGTTGTTATGACCAACTGACGGCACGCGAGTAAAGGCTGTGGCTGCACTAGGTCTAACTGTTGAAAACAGATTGACCTACATACACACTCACGACTAAATTTGTGTGTTGGTATGTGCCTGCGCGTGCGTGTGTTCATTGTTCAATAACTTTCTTCACCATGACAACTTTTGTTGTCACTTGACGTCTGGATGACCCGTCCTTGTCACTTGACGTCTGGATGACCCGTCCTTGTCACTTGACGTCTGGATGACCCGTCCTTGTCACTTGACGTCTGGATGACCTGTCCTTCAGGGACGGTGACACCGTTACGGGTCTCCACTTCTGTTCTAACCGTCTCTGTTTTGGGCCACGGTGGACCAGTGGATAATGAGTCTTTGGCATCGTGAATGTTGTTGCTGGATGCAATAAAGTCGGACCCGCGCGTTGGTGGTCGTCCCCGTTGTCGTTTCTTGTCTCTGGGATATTGCTCCATCGATCGTCCGTTCTGTGCATTAGGTCCAAAGATATTTGACATTGTCTGCATAAATAAGCACATCTTCCACCAGGGACAATTGACGTATGTCCGAGTTGTGAAGACCTTTCGTGCGCTGGCTATGAAGAGTGAGGCCGCCATGCGTCTGTCGAGGGAGTCTTGTGTCCCTCCGAGTTTTGACTCATCTCCTTCGTGAGTGTCCATGTTTCCGCCACGTAGCACATTGCAGGCAGTACTGGGAAATTGAAGAGATAGGTGCGCAGGCTTTGGTCACGGCTCTTGTCCAGTAGAACATTTTAGAGACGAGAAGGTAGCCTAGCCGTGACGTCATCTTGCCAATTCTGGGTTGGGCTTGTTCTGCCTCTTGCTTGCTGCCCCTCGCAGAGGTGCGCTTTTAGCATTTCATTGATGTCTGGGACTGTCTCCGCGATGAGTACTAGAAGATCCTCAAAGCTTCGCATATTAACATCAAATGATAATATAAAACTTTTAACATCAATACAGGACCATTGAGACCAACCTGTGGTGACATGTCCCTGATACAGGAGTACATCAGACCGTACATCAGTTTTACACAGCCAAATCTAACGGTCAATGAGAATGCTCCCGTGCTCAATATTTGACAGAGAATCTAACTTATATTCTCTGTTTGTTCTTCTCTTGTCTTACTGTCCTTGACATGGGCCACCAAAGAGAGGCGGGATGTCCTACCACCCTTGACATAAGCCACCAAAGAGAGGTGGGATGCGTAGATTTCTTGTTAGTACCAGGTGGGAGTCTCGTGCTGTCAGGTGGGAGTCTCGTGCTGTCAGGTGGGAGTCTCGTGCTGTCAGGTGTGAGTCTCGTGCTGTCAGGTGTAGGTGGGAGTCTCGTACTGTCAGGTGGGAGTCTCGTGCTGTCAGGTGTGGGTGGGAGTCTCGTGCTGTCAGGTGGGAGTCTCGTGCTGTCAGGTGGGAGTCTCGTGCTGTCAGGTGGGAGTCTCGTGCTCTCAGGTGAGAGTCTCGTCTGTCAGGTGGGAGTCTCGTGCTGTCAGGTGTAGGTGGGAGTCTAGTGCTGTCAGGTGGGAGTCTCGTGCTCTCAGGTGTAGGTGGGAGTCTCGTGCTGTCAAGTGGAAGTCTCGTGATGTCAGGTGGGAGTCTCGTGCTGTCAGGTGGGAGTCTCATGCTGTCAGGTGTAGGTTGGAGTCTCGTGCTGTCAGGTGGGAGTCTCGTGCTGTCAGGTGGGAGTCTCGTGCTGTCAGGTGGGAGTCTCGTGCTGTCAGGCGGGAGTCTCGTGCTCTCAGGTGTAGGTGGGAGTCTCGTGCTGTCAGGTGGGAGTCTCGTGATGTCAGGTGGGAGTCTCGTGCTGTCAGGTGGGAGTCTCATGCTGTCAGGTGTAGGTGGGAGTCTCGTGCTGTCAGATGGGAGTCTCGTGCTGTCAGGTGTAGGTGGGAGTCTCGTGCTGTCAGGTGCGAGTCTCGTGCTGTCAGGTGTAGGTGGGAGTCTCGTGCTGTCAGGTGGGAGTCTCGTGCTGTCAGGTGTAGGTGGGAGTCTCGTGCTGTCCGGTGTAGGTGGGAGTCTCGTGCTGTCAGGTGGGAGTTTCGTGCTGTCAGGTGCAGGTGGCTGTCTCGTGCTGTCAGGTGGGAGTCGTGCTGTCAGATGGGAGTCTCGTGCTGTCAGGTGTAGGTGGGAGTCTCGTGCTGTCAGATGGGAGTCTCGTGCTGCCAGGTGTAGGTGGGAGTCTCGTGCTGTCAGGTGTAGGTGGGAGTCTCGTGCTGTCAGATGGGAGTCTCGTGCTGTCAGGTGTAGGTGGGAGTCTCGTGCTGTCAAGTGTAGGTGGGAGTCTCGTGCTGTCAGATGGGAGTCTCGTGCTGTCAGGTGTAGGTGGGAGTCTCGTGCTGTGAGGTGTAGGTGGGAGTCTCGTGCTGTCAGGTGTAGGTGGGAGTCTCGTGCTGTGAGGTGTAGGTGGGAGTCTCGTGCTGTCAGGTGGGAGTCTCATGCTGTCATGTGGGAGTCTCGTGCTGTCAGGTGGGAGTCTCGTGCTGTCAGGTGTAGGTGGGAGTCTCGTGCTATCAGGTGGGTGTCTCGTGCTGTCAGGTGTAGGTGGGTGTCTCGTGCTGTCAGGTGTAGGTGGGTGTCTCGTGCTGTCAGGTGGGAGTCTCGTGCTGTCAGGTGGGAGTCTCGTGCTGTCAGGTGTAGGTAGCTGTCTCGAGCTGTCAGGTGTAGGTAGCTGTCTCGAGCTGTCAGGTGTAACTTCATGAGAGTGTCAAGTACACTCCCGATCCACCGACGACGAGGTCGGCCTATTGCACGTGGACTGGTGACCATCATATATCTTCTCGCTGCTGGTTGATCATAGTGCATTCTGACTAAATGGTAAAAACACTTGATTGTTTGTCCCTACTGTTTGCCTTAGCATGTTGTGGATTCGTTCACGGATTGTCTTTCCGGCTACATTTCTCACACAGCGCATCTTGTAGCTCTGGATCTTACGGGTTTCCAGTAAGGACCAAGATTGATATTGGTAACACAATGTAGGAATAAATAGTGCATGTATCAACCTTCTCTTAGTTAGGGTGTTTCAAAATCGGGGAAGTTTGAAAGTGGACTCTGTTCGCCTTCTGAATTATGTGTGGGATCTGTGTCCACTCTGACGTCATCAGTGAACAAACTACCAAGGTATTTGAACTGCCCGTACTTGCTCGATACTGACGTCACCGATGGGGAAACTTCTCTGCACGGGATCACACAATATCACCACAGCCTCGCTCTAGCCTATGCTGATCTTTATGCCATATCCGGTACAAGCGAAATGGGGAAAGTACAGGTAGTGTAGGTCGTCTCCATTTTGATTAAAGGTGACCTATTCATCAGCAAATAACATTTCCTTTAGGAACTCTTCATGAGGCTTGGTCAACTGTGTGACTTTATCCATATAAATTATGAATAAAAGTGGAGAAAGAACACACCCCTGTCGTACCCCCCTGTTGTACACCCCTGTTGTACACCCCTGTCGTAACCCCCATCGTACACCCCTGTTGTACACCCCTGTTGTACACCACTCATCACTGGAAATCAATTAGTCATACCAGCATTTCTTTGTTATTCCTGTACTTTCGCTGTTAACGTACAAGGCACGAATGACATCCAATAATTAATGGATGGTAACTTCTATAGATCTGTCTGTTCTAACAAGAATATTCCTAGACCTGTTCGTTCTAAGGAGACCATTCCTAGATATGTCTGTTCTAACGAGAACATTCTTAGAGATGTCTGTTCTAACGAGAACATTCCTAGATCTGCCCACGCTAACGAGAACATTCCTAGATCTGTCCGCTCTAACGAGAACATTGCTAGATCTGTCCGCTCTAACGAGAACATTGCTAGATATGTCCGCTCTAACGAGAACATTCCTAGATCTGCCCACTCTAACGAGAACATTCCTAGATGTGCCCACTCTAACGAGAACATTCCTAGATCTGTCCGCTCTAACGAGAACATTGCTAGATCTGCTCGCTCTAACGAGAACATTCCTAGATCTGCCCACTCTAACGAGAACATTCCTAGATCTGCCCACTCTAACGAGAACATTCCTAGATCTGCCCACTCTAACGAGAACATTCCTAGATCTGTCCGCTCTAACGAGAACATTGCTAGATCTGCCCGCTCTAACGAGAACATTCCTAGATCTGCCCACTCTAACGAGAACATTCCTAGATCTGCCCACTCTAACGAGAACATTCCTAGATCTGTCCGCTCTAACGAGAACATTGCTAGATCTGCCCGCTCTAACGAGAACATTCCTAGATCTGCCCACTCTAACGAGAACATTCCTAGATCTGCCCACTCTAACGAGAACATTCCTAGATTTGCCCACTCTAACGAGAACATTCCTAGATCTGCCCACTCTAACGAGAACATTCCTAGATCTGTCCGCTCTAACGAGAACACTCCTTGCCGTATGTAATGTAGCAATAACAATTATCGAGGTCCAGTTTAGAAATTTTTTCAATAAGTTCTCAATAAAATGGACAACATTTGTAGTCAAAATCTAGCGAAACGTCACATGGGATGACGTTCGTTGACAGTTTAATATGCCAGGATATAGTTGACTGATTTACAAAGTTATTTTTAGTTTAGGATGAGTGGAATAAACTGGTTGTATGCAGGGGATGTATGGCCTTATAAACCAGTATAATGAAGTCGTTGAGTTGAGAAAGCATCAGAGTCAGTGACCAAGACCCTATTCTGCCTCCATGTGCCGGTCCTGGAAATAGACTGCACTGGTCCCTAGTGTGGTCTCGCCAAGGGATATGGATCGCAGTTGGAAGGCAAACCCGGAATCAACAAAAGTCAGCTGAAATCGGATGTGTTGGGCTAAAAGACAAAGATATCACAGCCTTGCTGTAAACTGCGACACGTGTGAACACAAGAACTATGTACTTTGGTGAATCTTACGGCAGCAAATGAAAGAGCTTCCAGGACAGAGGATTTCTGGTTCAATACTTTGTGCGGTTACAGGACACGGAGTGTAAGTAAGTTTGACAACGTCAAAACGTCCTTTTCATGACGAACAACGAAGAAGAGGAACTCATGAAACTTTGTCCATTGTTTTCTCAAATGTAACATTCTAACTGGCACACGCACGTTACATTTGTACAAACTTAATGTCAAGGACGTCTGACAAGCGCCATTTAATCGTCAACAATAAATTTCGCATATCATGGCTTCCAAATGCTGAAACAATTGTTTGTTAATGGTAGAGCCGGGGTTTAATATGTACACTCTGCGGTAGACTCAATGACATTTAGCAGTACAACTATAGCAGTTATAACATTATAGTGAGCAACTATAGACATTAATCTTACAGGAAATTATAATATGCTATTTTTGAATTGAATATAGATGTGAGATCAAGATGCTGAGCAGCACATGAGCTGCAGTAGTTAGCGACCCATAGCTGACAGCTAGCGTCAGGGCCAGCGAACCATAGCTGCCAAAACCCTCCTACACCTCCAAGCGGTGATCCTGGATAACAGGCTGCAGCAGGGCAGACTGGCTAAGGAGAAGGGATCGAAGAAGGAATGCTAACCCGGTACTAAAAAAATGCTTGCTGAAGTCGGATGTGTTGGACCGAAAGGTGCAAATATCGCAGACAAGCTGTAAACTGCAACACAACGCAATCCGTTCTCTGGACTACATTCTGCTACTTAAGCTTTTTCAGGGTTTGGTAGTGGGAGATTGAGAACGAACGAAGAAGAAGAAGAAAAAGAAGAAGAATATACATGTGCACGAAAAGCTGGCTATTCAGCTAGTATTTCTAAACTTGTTAAAGAATCATCGGCTTTCAGAACCGGAAACAAAGACACATACACACCACACCATACATACACACCACACATACAGAGAACACATACATACACCGCACACTCACTCAAAAACATACAGAGAACACACACACACACCAAATACGCACATAGAGAGAACACACACACACACCCACACATCCACATAGAACACACACTCACCACATTTAAACACATTTCTTATTTCTCGAACATTTATTCTGGTAATGGTGAAACCAACACTTTTTGTCTGTGAATGAAATTTAAATTCAGTGTAGAATTTATATTTAAATTAAGATTTTGCCAGTAAACAAAAAAGAACAAAAGAACAACAGCAAAACAAGGTAGTTGTGTGCAACCAAATAATTTCCGAAACGTGTTGACATCTGTCCCTCACAATATGAATGTGACTGATCCACGTGCCATTTCTCGGTCCTGTCTCAGCCACTCATGCTTCTGTTGACATCGTTGTAGATTTTCTTATCAGGTTACATAGAGCAGCACAGATATGGACGTCCACAGCAACGCCATTGAATCTATCAACGAGCTCTTCCTCTCGTCCCCAACAACACCTATACCGCCCTTATCACATTGGGGTACATAGGCCACTAACCAACCCTCTCCAACCAGACCTGCCCTGTACCATCAACCTACCCTGTGAGACCACCAACCAACTCTCTCCAACCAGACCTGCCCTGTGAGACCACAACAAATATTTGTCAAGTAGACCTGCCCTGTACCATCAACCTACCCTGTGTCATCAACCAACTCTCTCCAACCAGACCTGTCCTGTGAGACCACCACAAATATTCGTCAAGTAGACCTGCCCTGTACCATCAACCTACCCTGTGTCATCAACCAACTCTCTCCAACCAGACCTGTCCTGTGAGACCACCACAAATATTCGTCAAGTAGACCTGCCCTGTACCATCAACCTACCCTGTGTCATCAACCAACTCTCTCCAACCAGACCTGTCCTGTGAGACCACCACAAATATTCGTCAAGTAGACCTGCCCTGTACCATCAATTTACCCTGTGTCATCAACCAACTCTCTCCAACCAGACCTGCCCTGTGAGACCACCACAAATATTCGTCAAGTAGACCTGCCCTGTACCATTCACCTACTCTCACCAACCAACCTTCTCCAACCAGCCATGTAGCATCAACCAACCCTCACCAACCAACCTTCTCCAACCAGACCAGACCTGCCCTATTTTCTCCAACTCTCTCCCTGTTTTCTAGTCATCCATCCATAGACCGTCTCAATCTTTGCAGACCATTGCTCGTGGCTCCCTGCGAGAAGCCTCTCCAAGGCACAAGCCTGAGCGGTGAATGGGGAGACCCTGGGCTACCCAAAGTACAGGATTCCCCTCTCGGCCTCGCTGGTGTAATCCAAAGGAATGCAAGCCATGACAATTTGGCCCCAGCTCAGCTGCCGGAGCTGCCGGAATGAGTTCGCAATTTTGAAACCATCCGCCTTAGGTGCTACAACTAAGGATTTTCTGTCTGGGTTTACTCCTTTAGCCCTAGCCTCTCCCGAGGTTTCCACAAGGCAGTGGAGTCGTTGACCACAGATGCTAGTTACTCGAGACATCCGATGATACTCTCATCGTCCCAAGACTAGCCAGCACTCGCTGGGACTTGTGGGTTTAAAATCAGAGTTCCTCCTCTTCTAGGCGAACTGCCTGAACAGGCTAACAAGGTTCGTCTACCCGGGTTTAGAGTCAGAGTTTACCTTCTCTTAGATTGGCTGCCAACCAAGGCTAATGAGCCCATTCTGCCGGGTACTCGGTCGCACCCCACAGCCGGCTCTGTAAGAAATAGGGGGCCCTCATAAAGGTGCTACTGAGGACACAATAATGTAGGAGGGGCCAGTGGCATGGAAACGCCTGAACGGAAAGCCGAACAGTGAATCAAGCGGCGATCTCTACACCTGGAAAGGAGAGGCTATAACAGACACTTCGCGTTCTTTTAGCGAGCGGGACGTCCAACCACGACCTCGCTACCCCCCTGTTTTCTAGTATTGCAGTATAAACCTGTATCCTATCATGTGTAGTGACGGCTTCATATCAATTATCTTACATGGTGATGGCCCCATGCAAAGCCATTTCCTACAAATTCGGAAGGTTACAGGGGTCCTATCCTTATCAACCCGGTAGCACTCTGGAACAAATAGATATCAACTCGCATGCACTGTACATATCATTGTTGGGGGGGGGGGGGGGGGAGGGGAGAGAAAGACACCATGTTGTAAGCCTGATAACAAGTCTTACCTACCTTAGGTCGCGCGTGCATTCCTACGTCACCTCCCGATCATGTGCGATTCTTGTGAAGCCTATATATGTCTCTATCACATTAGAGTGTGTGCAGGGGAATCAGATGGAGGGGTGGGAGGGACACGAAACGATGGAAAACTAACCGATCAATTCACAATCACTATTGAAATCCTAAAAATTAAGGGCTCTTAGCCTGTGGTCCACTGGCCCTCGTGGAGTTCACTCAGGGGTATTCGAAGAGGAGCTTCAAGAAATGGCCTTTTTTGGCGTTCTTATTTATCTTTTTCTCAAGGTGGTCTACCTTGTACTGTGGTTTTTATTTTGCGTCTGTCGGCCCAGTGCATCCGACTTCAGCATGCATTTTATGTAAGGGTCTGCTTCCTCCTGCATTTTCTAAGGGTTTGCTTCCCCGGGGTAACGGCCGGTGCTGTGATGGGGATAGAACCCAGCACCTTCGGTTGTGAGCCGTGTCACTTAACCACTAGCCCACGCCGTCCCATAAGAACAAATGTTATGAGCTTTTACATTTAAAACGGGGAAGGGAGACTAACGTCTTATCAGGCACAACATACTGGTCAGACATATGTTAGTCAGGGTCAGGCACAACATACTGGTCAGACATGTTAGTCAGGGTCAGGCCCAACATACTGGTCAGACATGTTAGTCAGGGTCAGGCACAACATACTGGTCAGACATGTTAGTCAGGGTCAGGCACAACATACTGGTCAGACATGTTAGTCAGGGTCAGTCTGGCTACGACCCTCACCTCGCAGTTCTTTCTGGAAATGAGTTGTTTTCATGGCAGCTCTATCAGTTCCAGCTGGAACATGGGCGTTAAGGGCAGAGGTGATGGGGCCGGTACTCTGGGAACAAAGGTCAATTACCATCTCGACACTAAGTTGACAAAAGGAAACTGGGGGTTAGGGGGAGACTGTGTCTGGTACAGGTGGGTGTTAGGAGCTGAACATTCTGGCGTTCCGATTTAGGTAGTGGGGGGTTGCTGGCAGTCAGAGGTCATCACGTTCTGCTGCTGCGATATTTAGAGTGACAGGAATTCTGAGTGGTTCGTCCAATAATAACTAGTTGGAGGTAGATCCAAACTAGGGTGATGGCTAAGTCAGATAACAAACAGAGGACCATTGGACAGCCATGAAGTTGTTTGAGACTATATAATACTCGGCAATGAGAAACTCGGGAGACTGGCCAGAAAAGAGAGAGAGAATGAGTTGCATGGACTAGCTAGCGGGCTGATTAGGAGTTTGTGAGAGATAGAATGAGTTGCATGGACTAGCTAGCAGGCTGATTAGGAGTTTGTGAGAGATAGAATGAGTTGCATGGACTAGCTAGCGGGCTGATTAGGAGTTTGTGAGAGATTAAATGTGTTGCATGGACTAGCTAGCGGGCTGATTAGGAGTTTGTGAGAGATAGAATGAGTTGCATGGACTAGCTAGCAGGCTGATTAGGAGTTTGTGAGAGATAGAATGTGTTGCATGGACTAGCTAGCGGGCTGATTAGGAGTTTGTGAGAGATAGAATGAGTTGCATGGACTAGCTAGCGGGCTGATTAGGAGTTTGTGAGAGATAGAATGAGTTGCATGGACTAGCTAGCGGGCTGATTAGGAGTTTGTGAGAGATAGAATGAGTTGCATGGACTAGCTAGCGGGCTGATTAGGAGTTTGTGAGAGATAGAATGTGTTGCATGGAGACTGAACCAGCATAACACCAAGTGACTAGAAGAGATCTGAATATGTGTGGTGCGTGTAGGACACCGAGTGAACGATGTGTGTCCTGAAGTATGTATATGCACAGATCGACTGAGTGTGTGAAGATGTGACTACGCGATTCCGACTATAGGTGACATGTTCAAGTTTCGGATGAACGCACAGATCACCTGAGTATACGTGAGCAGATCGAATATGGATGTACAAATCACCCGACTGAAGGGATCTGAGTGTGGGTGAATGCACAGAACGACAGAGTACATAATACAACCTTGAAGGGTAGAGTATGTAATTAAGGGGAGGGGAGTGTAGAGGCAAGAATCTTGGGTTAAGTAGTTTGGAAGAGTTAACAAAAGCTAATGCTTAAAACTTCCGCTGTAGTTTTATATTAGGATTATTGAGTTCAGGTATATTTTGTTCTTTATGCAAATTCTACGTCTACAGCAGTCAACAGGTAACACCATGATGTTGGTTATCTGTGAATTGTCATGGTGGATTTTGTGTGGATTGCCACAGAGTTATTCTAGCGAAAGAGGTGGTTGAGAGAGAGAGAGATGGAGGGAGCAGAAAGAGATTATCTATAGTTTTAGAACCCACCACCGCTGACGTGTGTTAGTGATCTCTGTAGTACTCTAGTCAACCCACCACTGCTGATGACCAAGGCTCCCTCTAAGGTGCGCACACGCTTTGCACCCAACACACAATGAATATTTATATGCACACAAAACGTGTGATGAGGTGCAAATTCTTTTATTCATGCCAGGATAGAAAAATTACACCAGGAAATAATAATAATAATAAACTAATGTACTATTGGATGATAGAACTGCTGAAGTGGTCGATCTCACTGAGAATTCCTTCCTATAAGCTGCGTCGACCCGATATCATTTAAATTTGATGTTGCTTCGTACTGTGTGGATCAATCTTTTCTAAACATCAAATTGAACATCAGTCATTTTGTCTAGACGCATATTAATGACAAATTTGTAGAGCTGCGGAAAATAATGATTTGTTGACATTGACGATGTTGACTGGTCTTGATCATTCAGTTACCGACCACATCCACAGGATACATTTCAAATTCTGTGGTTGGATTATTGAGTTTACAAAAATACTCATTGTGACAGAGCAGGTCAACAGTCACGAACCACAATAGAACTGTAAGAGGTGATAAAACCCGCCATGACTTCGCTCTTATTGGAGTGCTATGCATGCCATGCGAAAGTGTGGATGACCAAGACAGATCTAGATCAAAGTGTGGATGACAGACAGACCTAGGTCAAAGTGTGGATGACCAAGACAGATGTAGATCAAAGTGTGGATGACAGACAGATCTAGATCAAAGTGTGGATGACCAAGACAGATGTAGATCAAAGTGTGGATGACAGACAGATCTAGATCAAAGTGTGGATGACCAAGACAGATGTAGATCAAAGTGTGGATGACAGACAGATCTAGATCAAAGTGTGGATGACAGACAAATCTAGATCAAAGTGTGGATGACAGACAGACCTAGATCAAAGTGTGGATGACAGACCTAGATCAAAGTGTGGATGACCAAGACAGATGTAGATCAAAGTGTGGATGACAGACAGACCTAGATCAAAGTGTGGATGACCAAGACAGATGTACATCAAAGTGTGGATGACAGACAGACCTAGATCAAAGTGTGGATGACCAAGACAGATGTACATCAAAGTGTGGATGACAGACAGACCTAGATCAAAGTGTGGATGACAGACAAATCTAGATCAAAGTGTGGATGACAGACAGACCTAGGTCAAAGTGTGGATGACAGACCTAGATCAAAGTGTGGATGACCAAGACAGATGTAGATCAAAGTGTGGATGACAGACAGACCTAGATCAAAGTGTGGATGACCAAGACAGATCTAGATCAAAGTGTGGATGACAGACAGATCTAGATCAAAGTGTGAATGACAGATCTAGATCAAACCTAGAGCAAATCAAAGTTCTCATCGATAGTGTGTGGTTAGATCTTACAACTATTTACAATAAACATTTGGGACAGCCCCCAGACGATTGACGGAGCAGGAATCATATTTGAATTTCTGGAAACTATCTTCTTATTTTGCTCTCACAAACTCCCTCTACCAAGCCCTGAACGTCCACAAACTCCCTCTACCAAGCCCTGAACGTCCACAAACTCCCTCTACCAAGCCCTGAACGTCCACAAACTCCCTCTACCAAGCCCTGAACGTCCACAAACTCCCTCTACCAAGCCCTGAACGTCCACAAACTCCCTCTACCAAGCCCTGAACGTCCACAAACTCCCTCTACCAAGCCCTGAACGTCCACAAACTCCCTCTACCAAGCCCTGAACGTCCACAAACTCCAGCTACAAAGCCCTGAATGTCCACAAACTCCCGCTACCAAGCCCTGAATATCCACAAACTTAACTTAACGTCTTTATACTGGTTTAGAAGACCCTGTAGAGTCTGTATAAAACCAGTTACATTTACATCACCTTGCTCTAAAAGCTATGCGCATCCAGTTTATTCTTAAATGCATTAACTGTCCCTGCCTCCACTACCTCCCCTGGCAATGCATTCCAAGCAGACACCACTCTCTGACTAAAAAAATATTTCCTAATATCTAATCTGGACCTCTCTTTAGTCAGCTTGTAGCTATGCCCTCGTGTTATTGTAGGTGGCTGTATTTTAAAAAACTTGTTATAGTCTAATTTATCCATTCCTATGATCATCTTATAAACCTGTATTAAGTCACCACAAATTCTTCTCTCTTCGAGACACTGTAGGCCGGTTCCTCATAACTGTAATTCTGGAATCCCACTATCATCTTTGTCGCTCTTTTTTGTATTCTTTCCAGCATGTTTATGTCCCCTCTATGATAAGGACTCCACACCTGTACACAGTACTCCAATCTAGGTCTAACTAAAGCTTTATACAACTTGACGATCACTTCCTTGCTCCTATGTTTAATATTTCATTTTATCATACCTAACATTGCATTTGCCTTTTTCACTGCTACCTTAACTTGCTCACTCACCTTTCCTGTATGATCTATTATAACCCCTAGGTCCCTTTCCTTATCTATCTTTCTAATATTGTTTTCTCCCATTCTGTAATTATGTTCCATATTGGATCTACCCATGTGGATGACTGTACATTTATCTACATTAAACTCCATTTGCCAGGTTACAGACCATTCTCTAATCTTATCTAAATCCGACCTCAATATATCCACTTCCGCTTTAGATGAGACACTACTGCATAGTTTTGTGTCATCAGCAAATTTTGCAATCATGGATCCCATATCAATGTCCAAATCATTTATATATATCAAGAACAAAATTGGTCCCAAAACCGAGCCCTGTGGCACACCACTTTTCACTTCACACCACTCAGAGTACTCCTTATCTCTGCCTTTTTTCTGTTAACCAATTTTCAATCCATTTGGCAACTTCCCCACCTATTCCATGTGATTTTAACTTTCAAAATAATCTTTGATGAGGTACTCTATCAAAGGCCTTTGCAAAGTCTAGATAAATAACATCCACTGGCTCCCCTTTATCTATGATTTTAGTAACCTCCTCCATGAATTCTAATAGATTTGTTAAGCATGATCTCCCTCTAATAAACCCATGCTGACTATTTCTAATTAGATTAAATTTAACTAAATGCATTACAATGTTTTCTTTGATTATTGACTCTAACAATTTACAGACTATGCTCGTTAAGCTCACCGGTCTATAATTTGCTGGATCTGATTTTTTGCCTTTTTTGAATAAGGGGATCACTCCTGCATCTTTCCAATCCCTTGGAACAATCCCTTTTGTAAGTGATTGAGAACATAATATAGCCAATTGGTTTTGCTAGTTGGTCTCTAATTTCATACAGCAATTTTGGATGAATACCATCTTGACCTGGACATTTATTCACTTTCAACCCCTCCAATTTTTTAAAAACCATTTCCTCTGTAATACAGATTGATCTTAATCCCGCTGTATCCATGTCTCTTTGAAAAATATCTATAGGCTCTGGGATCTCGGAGCAGTCCTCCTTTGTGAAGACTGTGCCAAAGTACTGATTGAGCAGATTAGCTGCCTCCCTATTCTCACTTATTATTTTCCCTGTACTGTCTATGAGAGGGCCTACTTTGTCTTTCGTTCTTTGTTTATTTCTAACATAAGAGAAGAAGCTTTTACTGTCAGTCTTGATCCTCTGAGCAAGTTTTTTTTTCAAAGTCTATTTTTGCTGTTTTATTCGCTTTCTGAGATATGTTCTGCTTGTCCAAATATTTCACATATGTTTCTTTTTATTTACCTGCCTCTATATATTTTTTCCATGCTTTATTTTTTGCTCTTCTACATTTCACTACAAATCTAGTTATCCACCTTTTACGTTGGGGTTTACCTCCCTACATGGAACACATTCCTCTTTTAGCGTTTCTAGAACTGTTTTAAAACTTTCCCACTCCTGTTCAACATCTGTTCCTACAAGAATATCTTTCCAGATTATGTGGTTCGCTGCCTCTTTCATCCTCTTAAGATCTGCCTTAGAGTAGTCGTATATTCGCGTGTTTATGTTTACTTCTTTCCCTGCAATAAGATCCCAACGGATGATTTGATGGTCACTTGAGCCAAACAGTTCCCCAACGGTAACGTTTTCAATCATATTTTCCTCTGTAGTAAAAACTAGGTCGAGTACGTTTTTGCCTCTGGTGGCTGCTTCTACATGTTGAATTAAAAAATTGTCAGTTATGCACTTGACAAAAGGTTTTGACTCTACAAGTGCTTCTGCCATATCCCGTTTTATTTCTGGAAAGTTGAAATCCCCCATTAATAATAATTTCCCTTCACTTGCCTTTGCTATGCTACTAATCAGCGCCTCATCTTCCTCTTTTTGACATGATGGACATCTATAGCACACTCCAATCACTGTTTTTTCACCCCCACTTTCTATTTCTCCCCATACACTTTCATTTTTGTTACCAAATGATAAATAATCTTTGATAGTTATATTAATAGAATTTATACAGTATAATAAAACGCCACCTCCCTTAGTCTTGTCTCAAATTATCCTATCTTTCCTTAACATTGTATATCCCTCAATTTCAAGTTCACTATCTGCAATCTCCTCATATGTCCATGATTCTGTTAATCCTATTATATCTGGTTTTTTTCCTCTAAATACAGTTCCAATTCTTCTCTTTTATTTACTATGCTTCTCACATTTGCATAAAAACATTTTAGTTTGTAATGTTGTTGGTTTTCCTCTTTTTGCTTCTGCTTTATCATTTTAGTGTTTGCTTTTCCATTATGTATTTCACACTTCCCTGACACCAACTCTCCCCTTTGACTACATCCTCTATAGCACCCTATTTTAGGCCTATCTTTAGTCTCATACTTCATAGGCCTTACTAGTTTAAATTTCTAACACAATGATTAAACATATACTTTGCTACAACATGCTGTCCTATCTCATTTAGATGTAAACCTCCCCTTTCTAACATTTTACTTTTGTCTACTTTAACATCAATAAATTTCATTCCCATGTCCGCACACATCACCTGTAACCTAAGGTTGATACCTATTATTTTGCTATCTAGATAGTCTGAACCATCTGCTCTATCTAAAATGCCTATCATTGTGACCTTTCTAAACTTTTTTTCCTAAAGTGTTCTCATAAGACTTTTATATTTATCCATAATTATTTCTGTACCATCTCTCTTTACATTATTTGTTCCTACCAATACTACCACATGACTGTTTCCTTTGTCATCTAACCTCTTTATTCTCCCCTCTATGTCCTCTATTTTGGCTCCCCCAATATCCATTCTTTCAAAAATGTTGTGTTGCTTAGACAAATGTCTGCCAACCTCTCTCACCATTGAATCACCTACTACCAAAACTGACCCCTCACCTATATGTGCATACTTCTCTCCCGCTACAAAGCCCTGAAACAGGCTTTGCAAGTAGCAGGATGTATTTCGGAGAGTGGAATATGTTGTGTCATAGTTTATAGCTTGACTGCAATATTTGCACCTTTCAGTCCAACACATCCGACTTCAGCAGGCAATTTTTGGTACCAGGTTAGCCTTCCCTGTTTGATCGCCTCTCCTTAGCCAGTCTGCCCTGCTGAAGCCTCTTATCCAGGAACACGTGGATCTGGAGAAGGGTCATGTGCAATCAAGCTGTTTTATGATTGATTTTGCAATCAAGCTGTTTTATGATTGTTTTTGCAATCAAGCTGTTTTATGATTGATTTTGCAATCAAGCTGTTTTATGATTGTTTTTGCAATCAAGCTGTTTTATGATTGTTTTTGCAATCAAGCTGTTTTATGATTGTTTCTGCAATCAAGCTGTTTTATGAAGAGACGACCTCCATCAAATGGTTATATTCACGTCAGTAGTGGTGGACAAAGTAAATGGTGTTGCAGCAAGACTGAAAAGTGGCATTCCACACTTGGTTCAGCAACATTCTGTAGCAGATCTGGACATTTGTGATGTATGGGAAGAAGTCCAGTAAATAAGAGATGTGATGGGAAGAAGTCCAGTAAATAAGAGATGTGATGGGAAGAAGTCCAGTAAATAAGAGATGTGATGGGAAGAAGTCCAGTAAATAAGAGATGTTTGAACTTTGATGAGGATACTCTTTACAATCATTTCTCTATCTTCAGTTTGAAGATTCAAATTTCCAGAAATTGCCGAGTCTGAAAGTGAAGCTGTTGCTGTCCGACCACTGACATTTTGTATTTTTGAATGTGCCTTATTTCTCTATCCCCAAGGTGGTGGGCGTTGGTAGTATTTTTGAATGTGCCTTATTTCTTTATCCCCAAGGTGGTGTACGTTGGTAGTATTTTTGAATGTGTCTGTTCTCTATCCCCAAGGTGGTGTGCGTTGCACTATATTTTTATTTTGTGCCAGTTGGCCCAGTGCAACCGACTTCAGCATTAATTTTATGTAAGGTTCTGCTTCCTTCTGCATTTTCTAAGGGTTTGCTTCCCCGAGGTAACTACCGGTGCTGTGATTCGGGAACAAACCCTGCTGTCCCCTAGATGAAGTCAGATGGTTACCCGGCCACTGCAGGCAGTAACACAACATTATGAGGGACTTGTCACATATTCTGGAAAAGATAACTCAACTGACCCTGTGACCAAAACTGTGACATCAAATGATCAAGTGTGACATGCACAGTGGCGTGACAGGTTTTAATTGATGTTTTTGAAGTTGTAACCAGATAAAAGAACAGTATCTAGTGCAGTGACACAGTTCCAGATTTGTTCGACAACCTGACTGGAGTCAAGACGTTCTAAATGCTGGTTTGAGCAAGTCCAATTCAGCAGTTGTTCTATGTTTCAACAAATGTTCTATGTTTCAACAAATGTTCTATGTTTCAACAAATGTTCTATGTTTCAACAAATGTTCTATGTTTCAACAAATGTTCTATGTTTCAACAAATGTTCTATGTTTCAACAAATGTTCTATGTTTCAACAAATGTTCTATGTTTCAACAAATGTTCTATGTTTCAACAAATGAAGCAACAAGAACATTCCTGCAGTACTTTCTCAACATTATCTAAATAGGGCAGACAAGACAGAGAATAATGAGGAGCTGTCCAACAACAGAAAAGGTTGGATGGGGGACAATGAGAGAGCTACAACAACAGAAAAGGTTGGATGGGGGACAATGAGAGAGCTGTCCAACAACATAAAAGGTTGGATGGGGGACAATGAGAGAGCTAACCAACAACAGAAAAGGTTGGATGGGGGACAATGAGAGAGCTAACCAACAACAGAAAAGGTTGGATGGGGGACAATGAGAGAGCTAACCAACAACAGAAAAGGTTGGATGGGGGACAATGAGAGAGCTAACCAACAACAGAAAAGGTTGGATGGGGGACAATGAGAGAGCTGTCCAACAACAGAAAAGGTTGGATGGGGGACAATGAGAGAGCTGTCCAACAACAGAAAAGGTTGGATGGGGGACAATGAGAGAGCTGTCCAACAACAGAAAAGGTTGGATGGGGGACAATGAGAGAGCTAACCAACAACAGAAAAGGTTGGATGGGGGACAATGAGAGAGCTGTCCAACAACAGAAAAGGTTGGATGGGGGACAATGAGAGAGCTGTCCAACAACAGAAAAGGTTGGATGGGGGACAATGATAAAGGTGAATAATAATGAGGAAATAAACAATCTAAGAATGAATGCTGTCTTCGTGTTTCTTACGAACAGACACAAGAATAACAGTCACATTGTCTCCGCTAAGTCTCAGGACCGCAGCATTGGCTAACTTGCTGCACACCAGCTCAAACTTGACATCTTCTGTCGTCTTCCTGCCACTGGCTGCCACGGACGTGTCCTGCCAACAAATAACAAATGTCTGTATAGTTTTCAACATTTATTTTCAAGTTTATTCTTTAAATATACTGGAAAATTGAGAAGCTATATACAAATGGTTCAGAGGTCAAAAATAAATGAAATTATCCTAATTATAATTGTAAGACATTCAACCCTATGAAATATAGTTAAGACATTCCGACCTATCAAATATAGTTAAGACATTCCACCCTATCAAATATAGTAAGACATTCCGACCTATCAAATACTGGTATAGTATATGTTTCGGTGTTTGCTTGGATGCTCCACAATTGTAGTGTCTCTAAGACCCTTTCTGTGATGGTGGGCCTTCTTCTTCGTTCATTCTCAATCTCCTGCTAGCAAGCCCTGAACAGGGCTTTGCAAGTAGCAGGATGTAGTCCAGAGAACGAAATGCGGTGTGCCGCTAGTTTACAGCTTGACTGGCATATTTGCACCTTTCAGTCCGACACATCCGTCTTCGGCAGGGGCGAGGTGGGCCTTGAGTCTGCCATGTCCAGTCCTGAATCTAAAGATATTTGACCAGGTGTGTCTATGCTGTCATTATCTGGTTTGTATTCTTTGTGCTGGTCTCTTCATTCTGGTCTCATGGATCGTTTGATGAGTGTCTCTGCTTCTTTATAGCCATTTGAATGACTAGTCTGTGTGCCATCCTGGTAGTAATATCGACAAGACCGGAGGTACTGATAACAAATTATTAGGATACAAAAAACAAGGTATTTTTATTGCTTCAGGCAATTTATGGAAATTTTAAAAAATTGTTCGGCACAAAAATACAGATCTTCAACTCCAAAGTCAAATCTGTCCGATTGTGTGGCTCTGTGACATGAGGAACAGCTCCAATGTCGAGTCCATCTGACTGTGTGGCTAAACTGGTCCAGACTTTCATCCATGGATGTTTGCGCTGGACTGATGGAATCAAATGACATGCTGGAGTCCGAAAATAGAACTGGGAAAGAACCGGACAGATGCCAGTGGGAGTAGACGGACAGATGTCAGTGGGACTAGACGGACAGATGTCAGTGGGACTAGACGGACAATGGCAGTGGGACTAGACGGACAGATGCCAGTGGGACTAGACGGACAGATGTCAGTGGGATTAGACGGACAGATGCCAGTGGGACTAGACGGACAGATGCCAGTGGGACTAGACGGACAGATGCCAGTGGGACTAGACGGACAGATGTCAGTGGGACTAGACGGACAGATGCCAGTGGGACTAGACGGACAGATGTCAGTGGGACTAGATGGACAGCTGTCAGTGGGACTAGATGGACAGATGTCAGTGGGACTAGATGGACAGCTGTCATTGGGACTAGATGTAAAGTGAAAGAGTTGGCAATGGATAGGACACACATTGCTAAAACCAGCTGATAGCATTACAAGACAGTCATTGTTCTGGAATCCTCAGGGCAAAAGAAGTAGGGGCAGACCTAAACATTCACGGAGAAGGCAAATCGAGACAGCCTAAAAATGGCTGTAAAGACATGGGGGCAGCTGGACATGATGGATAACTTAGTGAGTATTGGTTGACGATCTATGCTTCGCAGGCAGCTGAAGGATTGTGATTGAAAGATACATTATATTGTGCATTCTTCCAACAAACCAGAGTCAAGTCCTGTAGAGTGGATGTGCTCAGTGTACCATACTAGTCCTCTCATACAGACTTAACATACTGCATGCATTGTCAGATTCAACATGTCTCAGTGTCTGTCTCATATTGTCAGATTCAACATGTCTCAGTGTCTGTCTCATATTGTCAGATTCAACATGTCTCAGTGTCTGTCTCATATTGTCAGATTCAACATGTCTCAGTGTCTGTCTCATATTGTCAGATTCAACATGTCTCAGTGTCTGTCTCATATTGTCAGATTCAACATGTCTCAGTGTCTGTCTCATATTGTCAGATTCAACATGTCTCAGTTTATGTATGTCTGATATAACATGTCTCAGTTTGTGTCTATCTGATATTGTCAGATTCAACATACCTCTAGTATTTTGTTCACAAACTGGATACTTTCATCAACACTATAACTTTTCCAAAGTCCATCACACGCAATCATGAGGTACCTGTCAAAACAGAGACAGAGATTAGTACTGTGGCACTAACCCAACCAGACAGAGACTAGTAATGTGGCACTAACCCAACCAGACGAACACTGGTACTGTGGCACTAACCCAACCAGACGAACACTGGTACTGTGGCACTAACCCAACCAGACAGAGACTAGTACTGTGGCACTAACCCAACCAGACGAACACTGGTACTGTGGCACTAACCCAACCAGACAGAGATTAGTAATGTGGCACTAACCCAACCAGACGAACACTGGTACTGTGGCACTAACCCAACCAGACGAACACTGGTACTGTGGCACTAACCCAACCAGACGAACACTGGTACTGTGGCACTAACCCAACCAGACAGAGACTAGTAC
This sequence comes from Ariolimax columbianus, assembly GCA_036924085.1. Classification (NCBI taxonomy): domain Eukaryota; kingdom Metazoa; phylum Mollusca; class Gastropoda; order Stylommatophora; family Arionidae; genus Ariolimax; species Ariolimax columbianus. The sequence goes on along the minus strand of JAVGWX010000005.1, from coordinate 761,924 downwards.
TGTGGCACTAACCCAACCAGACGAACACTGGTACTGTGGCACTAACCCAACCAGACAGAGATTAGTAATGTGGCACTAACCCAACCAGACGAACACTGATACTGTGGCACTAACCCAACCAGACAGAGACTAGTAATGTGGCACTAACCCAACCAGACAAAGACTAGTACCGTGGCACTAACCCAACCAGACAGAGACTAGTAATGTGGCACTAACCCAACCAGACACACTGGTACCGTGGCACTAACCCAACCAGACAGACACTGGTACTGTGGCACTAACCCACCCAGAAAAATGAGTAGTGAAATTACAAACACAATACAATACATATCATCTTAACTAAGTATTCCTATATTATATATGTGTTAATATAAATATTAACTAAAACGGAAATTTTAAGCATTAGCTCTTGATGGAATTCCCAACTATCCAAAAACCCAGTTCTATTGCCTACACACATCTCTTTAACTGCATCCTCAACACACCTTATCAAAAACTCTTCCTCACTCAAATTCCCTCAGGCGGGCGATCTGGACATACCTCGTTCACAATGTGTCCTGCTTACAACATACGTTCAGATTATCTATTAATGCAAAACTCACACACCTATTTGAGCAATCCTGTTCTATCACTAACATTCGTACAACAGTCTATCAATCACTCCTCTATCAAATAGGTGAGCACAAAACGGAAAGCCTCAATTTAGATAAAGAAGGGAACAAACTATGGAAGTTAGTCAGAGCCATGAATGACGAAACTTCATCAAACAAACAAATTACCATCAAGCAGGGCGACAACATGCTCACTGGAAAAAAGGCAGCAAACGCCTTTATAGAACATTATGCCAGAGCTAACCACATTGATGTTCCTACAGACAGGCTTACAGACATTAGTGAAGAACAAAAGAGCCACGACAAACATCAAGATGGCACCAGAGGAGCACATGATGGCAAAACTAACAATGAATGAAATGGAAGAGGCCATGAGAACCTTAAAGAATAAAGAAATCGCCCGGAAAAGATGGGGTAACAAACGAAATGCTGATAGGGCTGGGCCAAACAGCAAAGAGGAAGTTACTATCAGTCCTGAACCAAAGCTGGAAAAGGGGAATTGTACCGCAGGCATGGAAAGATGCGGTAATTATACCAGTACCAAAGAAAGAGAAAGATAGAGCAGATCCAAATGGATACAGGCCTATCAGCCTACTGAGCTGTGTCGCCAAACTGATGGAACGTATGATAAACACCAGACTGATGTGGCATCTGGAAGATAAACACATACTAATTCCACAGCAAGCAGGCTTTAGACAGCACAGATCCACTGAGGATCAGATAACTCTCATAGCCCAAGAAATAGAGGATACCTCAAAAACAGAACAGCCAGAGTTAAAGTACATGGGGCAGATGAGCAAAAAGGTGACACTTAAGCAGGGAGTACCCCAAGGGGGAGTACTGTCACCCACACTCTTCCTGGTGTATATAAATAACATAACAGAGAATATACCAAGAAGAGTCCACAGCTCCATGTTTGCAGACGATCTGGCTATGTGGACCTCTGAAAAGAACCTCACCATAGCAAGTAATCGGATGCAGCAGGCCCTAACATCGCTGGAGAAGTGGGCGAACTCATGGCTGGTCAAAATAAATGAGGAAAAAACGACATGTACAATATTCTTGCTTTCAAACAAACACCAAAACACCAAAATAGGTCTTAACGGCAAATACCTGCGGCCAAACGATAACCCAGACTACCTGGGAGTCACAATTGATCGGCGCATGACATGGAAAAGTCAGATAGAGAGAAACCGAATGAGAGCCAGACAAAGAATGGTAATCATGAGGAAACTTGCTGGCACAAGCTGGGGAGCAGACGAAAGTATACTAAAGAAACTGTACACTGGAAGAGTGAGACCAGTTCTCGAGTATGGCATTGCGGCATGGACAACAGCAGCAAAGGCGAACTTTGATAAAATTACCAAACTTCAAAACCAAGCCACTAGAGTTATAACAGGAGGCATGAAGTCAACGCCAATTGTAGAACTTGAAAAGATTACAAATCTGCAGTCCATGACCGACAGAAGAGACTGCAGGGCCCAGCAGCAAGCGGAAAAACTCAGAAGACTGACAGACCATCCAATACATCAGAGACTAAATAGATTTGGAAATGGGAAACTAAAGCGGAGAAACTTAGTAGAAATAGTCAAAGCAAAGATGAGCGAAGACCCTATGAACGCATTAGCAACACCAAAGCCCATCCCTACTGTGCGAAAACCTACCTGGAGGCAGCATATATTTCCAGAGGTGGTAGAAAACATACCAGGCATTGGAAACAAAAACAGCCAGACTGAAAAAGAAAGAAGAGATACATCCTTGAGGTACATAACAAAAAACTACTCAACCATGGACTGGACCCATGCATACACCGAAGGTTCTGTAACAAATATAACACAGAACGGAGGGGCAGGGGTATTCCTGAGCCTACCAAATGGTAGAAAAATAACACGGTCAGTGGCAACTGGAAAATACTCAAGCAATTTCAGAGCGGAGGCAGAGGCACTGAGGGCTGCAGTAGAAGGAATGGTGACAAGCAAGAGAAATAAAAGCCATATAGTCCTGCTTACAGATGCCCTGGCCGTAGTCACAGTACTAAAAAGCCAGAAAAATACTGAACTTAATGACTTAAGAGCAGTACTCTGTCAACTATGCCAGCTGTCCGCACCAAAAAGAGTAGTGATACAGTGGGTCCCATCCCACTGTAACATCCAAGGCAACGAGAAGGCAGACAGACTGGCAAAAGAAGGTGCAAGACTACCCCAACCAGATACTAGTATGACATACGAAGAGTCAAAACGGCTTATTAGAGCTAGATACATGACCAAATGGGAAACAGAACATACTGGCTACACAAAAAACGATGCCTATTACCAGTTGAACAGAAGAGAGCAGGTCGCTGTCTTCAGACTTCGCACAGGCCACAATAGACTGAGGTACCACCTATTCAATAAACTGAAGATAGGTGGCACTGACGAATGCACGTGCGGTACTGGGAAAATGACCGCTGAACATTTGCTGCATAACTGCCCGACATACGAGGATCAGAGAAAGCAGATGTGGCCATCACCAGTGGCAACACTAGACAAGCTCCATGGCCGTGTCGACAGCCTCAGGATGACCGCTGCTTTTTTCGAAAAAATGCAGGTTGATGTCTGACTGCGTATGAAGAAGAAGAAATAGGTGAGCTAAACGGACTCTTATCTACAGTCTCTCATTCGCTCTCCTCCCCTCTCCATTCAGCCTCCTGAGCTAAACTTTGACTCGTGTTATATACACTCAAGCAGTATCAGAGCTGACCAATGGATCTCAGGGGGATGGCTCTATTCAGTCGTTATTGGAACGAATTACTCTGAACCCCTGTCACTCATCTATCGCAGCAAGCTCCGCTGCCTCCGCATCTGTCACTCACCCCCCTCCCATTAACCAAATCGGAACGCCAGTGGCCAGTTCCTACCTGCCCACATTCTTCGCCCCCAACTCCGTTTTCCTTTGTTGAGACGGTGAGTGACCTTTGCACACATTCAGGTACCTTTGTTCTGAGTCGTCAACTACATCACTCCTGCCCTAAACTCACTTGCTCCGGCTGGAACTGTTACACATTGTCCCCACTTTATGACTGATTCTGACATTGTCCCCACTTTATGACTGATTCTGACATTGTCCCCACTTTATGACTGATGCTGGCATTGTCCTACACAAAATGATGGACTTTTCGCTGACTGTATCAACAGATGTGTCATCTGACATTATTAATTGACTTTTAGTTAGTTGACAAGCTCTTGTTGCCCTATTGCCATCTGATGAAAATATTGATTTATTTAGAAACTGTCCATTCTTCCTCTGTGGGTCTAGGACAGAAGCTTCAATACAGGAGCTGACCCGGCAACACTCAGGACCACAAGAGAGTGGGGCGGCACTAGGACAGAAGCTTCAATACAGGAGCTGATCCAGCAACACTCAGGACCACAAGAGAGTGGGGCGGCACTAGGACAGAAGCTTCAATACAGGAGCTGACCCGGCAACACTCAGGACCACAAGAGAGTGGGGCGGCACTAGGACAGAAGCTCCAATACAGGAGCTGATCCAGCAACAGGACCACAAGAGAGTGGGGCGGCACTAGGACAGAAGCTCCAATACAGGAGCTGACCCGGCAACACTCAGGACCACAAGAGAGTGGGGCGGCACTAGGACAGAAGCTCCAATACAGGAGCTGATCCAGCAACAGGACCACAAGAGAGTGGGGCGGCACTAGGACAGAAGCTCCAATACAGGAGCTGATCCAGCAACAGGACCACAAGAGAGTGGGGCGGCACTAGGACAGAAGCTCCAATTCAGGAGCTGATCCAGCAACAGGACCACAAGAGAGTGGGATGGCACTAGGACAGAAGCTTCAATACAGGAGCTGACCCGGCAACACTCAGGACCACAAAACCCAATTCTGTACACAGATGGCTCCGCCGGCAGAGATGCAAACAAGTGCGGTTTGGGATTTCATCAGCTACCAAAATGGCAAGAAGGTGGTGGAGAAATCAGCTGCCTACTCCACTGCCACATCACGTATGAGGATGGAGATTCAGGCGGTAACAGTGGCCCTGACTTGGTTGGTGACGCAACTGGCGACTCACGCAGTGATTCTGTAAGACTCGCAGGGCATGCTCTGCAAGATAGACCGATCCATGCTAAGAAGGGAGTGGGGCTCTCTTCTGAACAACTTTGGTATACAAGGTGTTCCATGGATCTACTACCCGGGACATGCAGGCGACGAAAGAGCTGATGCAGTGGTGGGATGAGCTGTGGTGAATGACGTGGTGATGATGAGAGAGAGGGTTAAGTTGATAAGGGCAGTCCCCATGCATACACCGACGGTTCTGTAACAAACACAACACAGAACGGAGGGGCAGGAGCATTCCTGAACCTACCAAATGGCAGAAAAATAACACTGTCATTCGATACTGGTAAGTACACAAGCAATTTCAGAGCGGAGGCAGAGGCACTGAGGGCGGCAGTGGAAGAAATGGTGACACACAGTGAAAATGAGAGCCATATAGTCCTGCTGACAGATGCTCTCGCCGTAGTCACAGCGCTAAAAAGCCAGAAAAACACTGAGCTTAATGACTTAAGAGCAGCACTCTGCAAACTGTGCCAGCAGTCTGCACCAAAAAGGGTAGTGGTACAGTGGGTTCCGTCACACTGCAACATCCAAGGCAACGAGGAGGCAGACAGACTGGCAAAAGAAGGTGCAAGACTACCACAAACAGATACCAGTATGACGTACGAAGAGTCAAAGCGGCTTATCAAAGCCAGATACATGACCAAATGGGAAACCGAACATACTGGTTACACCAAAAACGATGTCTATTACCAGTTGAACAGAAGAGAGCAGGTCGTTGTCTTCAGACTTCGCACTGCCCACAATAGACTGAGGTACCACCTATTCAACAAATTGAAGATAGGGTGTACCGACGAATGCCCGTGCGGTACTGGTAAAATGACTGCTGAACATCTGCTGCAGAACTGCCCGACATACGAGGATCAGAGAGAGCAGATGTGGCCATTACCAGTGGAACTGCAAGACAAGCTCTATGGCAGTGGCGACAGCCTCAGGATGACCGCCGCTTTTTTCGAAAAAATTATGGTTACTGTCTGACTGCGTACGCAGAAGAAGAAGAAGATAAGGGCAGTCATGGACAGTCTACAGAATGATGAGAGACAGAGGGTCACGAAAATACATATAGGCAGAGGATGATAGATTTGGGAGTGACTAAGGGAGAAAGTGTGTTCTGTCTGGGAAGATCTGAAGAACACAAAATCAACACCTGACTAGGAAAGAGTATACATAAGCTTACCTGTCAGTGCTAGAACCTGACCTACCTATCAGTGCTAGAACCTGGTCTACCTGTCAGTGCTAGAACCTGAGCTACCTGTCAGTGCTAGAACCTGGCCTACCTGTCAGTGCTAGAACCTGGTCTTTGTCAGTGCTAGAACCTGGCCTACCTGTCAGTGCTAGAACCTGGTCTTTGTCAGTGCTAGAACCTGGCCTACCTGTCAGTGCTAGAGCCTGGCCTACCTGTCAGTGTCTGTGAGCTGGCATCTCTTGATGTCTGGTACACATGTCACACCATGGTTTTTATATGGCCCATCACCAATGGATCGTGCCACCTCTAAGACTCCCATCACTCGGCCATCCCTGGAACAGAGCTACCAAAACCTATTATACCAGCCAGGTGAATGAGAACATAGTCTCAAACAAAATATTTTAAAGAATTTCGGTGAAAAATAAAGCGAACATTCTAATCCATTATGCCATACATATAAAAGACTGAAGGACGAAAAGTTTTGTGTTAGTCTCTACGACTCTCAAACTTGTTGAATGATTACCAATCCTGGGCACGGAATGATTGCTAGTCATGGGCATATAATGATTGTTAGTCATGGGCATGCACTTGTACCAGATCGGTGTCCAGTCATTATAATGACAAGTTACAAGCCCTTGGTAACTGACAACCTTTGCTCTGTGAACATGATGATGCTAACAATTAGAATAAAGAGAATCTGGCAAATCTTGACAACCAGGGGGATCTACCTTTTTCATAGACTACTTGGTATCCTTCCATCTGCAGCTAGTTCAAAGAGGGACCAGTTCCATTCCTCGTTGTCGTAACTTTCCTAACTAAATGAGAACCAGGAACATATTTCTCGTTGGAGGGATAGTCACACAACATCCTGCCAGCTATGCTGTCACTGGCCACAACATCCTGCCAGCTATGCTGTCACTGGCCACAACATCCTGCCAGCTATGCTGTCACTGGCCACAACTTCCTGCCAGCTATGCTGTCAATGGCCACAACATCCTGCCAGCTATGCTGTCACTGGCCACAACATCCTGCCAGCTATGCAGTCACTGGCCACAACATCCTGCCAGCTATGCTGTCACTGGCCACAACATCCTGCCAGCTATGCTGTCACTGGCCACAACATCCTGCCAGCTATGCAGTCACTGGCCACAACATCCTGCCAGCTATGCAGTCACTGGCCACAACTTCCTGCCAGCTATGCAGTCACTGGCCACAACATCCTGCCAGCTATGCAGTCACTGGCCACAACATCCTGCCAGCTATGCTGTCACTGGCCACAACATCCTGCCAGCTATGCTGTCACTGGCCACAACTTCCTGCCAGCTATGCTGTCACTGGCCACAACATCCTGCCAGCTATGCTGTCACTGGCCACAACATCCTGCCAGCTATGCTGTCACTGGCCACAACATCCTGCCAGCTATGCTGTCACTGGCCACAACTTCCTGCCAGCTATGCTGTCACTGGCCACAACTTCCTGCCAGCTATGCTGTCACTGGCCACAACATCCTGCCAGCTATGCTGTCACTGGCCACAACATCCTGCCAGCTATGCTGTCACTGGCCACAACATCCTGCCAGCTATGCTGTCACTGGCCACAACATCCTGCCAGCTATGCTGTCACTGGCCACAACATCCTGCCAGCTATGCTGTCACTGGCCACAACATCCTGCCAGCTATGCTGTCACTGGCCACAACATCCTGCCAGCTATGCTGTCACTGGCCACAACATCCTGCCAGCTATGCTGTCACTGGCCACAACATCCTGCCAGCTATGCTGTCACTGGCCACAACATCCTGCCAGCTATGCTGTCACTGGCCACAACATCCTGCCAGCTATGCTGTCACTGGCCACAACATCCTGCCAGCTATGCTGTCACTGGCCACAACTTCCTGCCAGCTATGCTGTCACTGGCCACAACATCCTGCCAGCTATGCTGTCACTGGCCACAACTTCCTGCCAGCTATGCTGTCACTGGCCACAACATCCTGCCAGCTATGCTGTCACTGGCCACAACATCCTGCCAGCTATGCTGTCACTGGCCACAACATCCTGCCAGCTATGCTGTCACTGGCCACAACTTCCTGCCAGCTATGCTGTCACTGGCCACAACATCCTGCCAGCTATGCTGTCACTGGCCACAACATCCTGCCAGCTATGCTGTCACTGGCCACAACTTCCTGCCAGCTATGCTGTCACTGGCCACAACATCCTGCCAGCTATGCTGTCACTGGCCACAACATCCTGCCAGCTATGCTGTCACTGGCCACAACATCCTGCCAGCTATGCTGTCACTGGCCACAACATCCTGCCAGCTATGCTGTCACTGGCCACAACATCCTGCCAGCTATGCTGTCACTGGCCACAACATCCTGCCAGCTATGCTGTCACTGGCCACAACATCCTGCCAGCTATGCTGTCACTGGCCACAACATCCTGCCAGCTATGCTGTCACTGGCCACAACATCCTGCCAGCTATGCTGTCACTGGCCACAACATCCTGCCAGCTATGCTGTCACTGGCCACAACTTCCTGCCAGCTATGCTGTCACTGGCCACAACATCCTGCCAGCTATGCTGTCACTGGCCACAACATCCTGCCAGCTATGCTGTCACTGGCCACAACTTCCTGCCAGCTATGCTGTCACTGGCCACAACATCCTGCCAGCTATGCTGTCACTGGCCACAACATCCTGCCAGCTATGCTGTCACTGGCCACAACATCCTGCCAGCTATGCTGTCACTGGCCACAACATCCTGCCAGCTATGCTGTCACTGGCCACAACATCCTGCCAGCTATGCTGTCACTGGCCACAACATCCTGCCAGCTATGCTGTCACTGGCCACAACATCCTGCCAGCTATGCTGTCACTGGCCACAACATCCTGCCAGCTATGCTGTCACTGGCCACAACATCCTGCCAGCTATGCTGTCACTGGCCACAACATCCTGCCAGCTATGCTGTCACTGGCCACAACATCCTGCCAGCTATGCTGTCACTGGCCACAACATCCTGCCAGCTATGCTGTCACTGGCCACAACATCCTGCCAGCTATGCTGTCACTGGCCACAACATCCTGCCAGCTATGCTGTCACTGGCCACAACATCCTGCCAGCTATGCTGTCACTGGCCACAACATCCTGCCAGCTATGCTGTCACTGGCCACAACATCCTGCCAGCTATGCTGTCACTGGCCACAACATTCTGCCAGCTATGCTGTCACTGGCCACAACTTCCTGCCACAGACAAGGGCTATAACCAGGACCAAAAATGTTACACTATGAATTTTCTTATGCCATGGACTCATAGCTGGCTGCTTTCATTAGGTTCAGCCAATCATGGTTGTTCAAGACTCCATTCTGTCTTCGAGTGACGACCCTGGAAACGGGCTGCACGAGTGTAGTCTAGCTAAGAGAATGGTACCACAATATGCCGTATTAACCCTGGATTTGTCGGCCCGACAGCTGTGCAGATACAGCAGGCTCACTGTCAACTACCACACAAGGTCCTGTTCAGGATGACAGAGTCACACATTGGTAGAGTAACGCCCCGACAGAGTCATGCCCCGACAGAGTCATGCCTCGACAGTCACACATTGGTAGAGTCACGCTCCGACAGAGTCACACATTGGTAGAGTCATGCCCCGACAGAGTCACACCTCGACAGAGTCACGCCCTGACAGAGTCACACCTCGACAGAGTCACGCCCTGACAGAGTCATGCCCTGACAGTCACACCTCAACAGAGTCACACCCTGAAAGAGTCATGCCTCGACAGAGTCATGCCCTGACAGTCACGCCCCAACAAAGTCATGCCTCGACAGTCACACCTCAACAGAGTGTCAGCTTTGCTATCACGGCCACTTAAAATACTTCAATACACAAAAGACCACCAGCATGGAGTCATGGCCACCAGCATGGAGTCATGGCCACCTGGGTGGAGTCATGGCCACCTGGATGGAGTCATGGCCACCTGGGTTGAGTCATTGCCAGCAGCATGGAGTCATGGCCACCTGGGTGGAGTCATGGCCACCTATATGGAGTCATGGCCACCTGGGTGGAGTCATGGCCACCTTGGTGGAGTCATGGCCACCAGCATGGAGTCATGGCCACCTGGATGGAGTCATGGCCACCTGAATGGAGTCATGGCCACCAGCATGGAGTCATGGTCACCAGCATGGAGTCATGGCCACCAATTAATGACAGAGAGGTGAGTTGAAGAAAGCACTGACGCAGCTTATGTGTAATAGAATGACTAGATGCTGCACATACCTGACCAGCCCGCCAGCTTTCTGTACCCTCATCCTCTCCTCGTACAGTGACGGGCTGTGATCATTTGTGAGAGGGATACCAACACACTTGCCGTCGCTCTCTTTGCAGCGACACAAAATTGCCTGTAACAAACAATCAATCATTTGAACAATCTCAAGTATTCTGATCATGAAGATCAACAAACACAATCAATGTGTTCTGAATGTTACATATCTCTGTTCTAATTCAGGTCAGGTCAGGTCATCCCGTAACAGGTGAGGTCGTTGGGGCACACATGAAGATCAACAAACACAATCAATGTCTCTGTTCTGAATATCCACGCTTCTTTCGCCTCTCTCATCTTTTGTTGTATGGCTTTCTTGACCTCTTTATAACTGCCGACCTCCTCTGGTGGGTGATTGTGTGACCTTCTTTTATCACAAAAGGTCTAGAATTTCTTTGGTCATCAATGGCTTCGTTTTTGTTTGGTGGCATACTAGGATCTCTGTTGTTCTAATTGTTACATGTCTTTGGTCTAATTGTTACATGTCTCTGGTTTAATTGTTACATGTCTCTGGTCTAATTGTTACATGTCTCTGGTCTAATTGTTACATGTCTCTGGTCTTCTTCTTCTTCTTCTTCACCGTACGCAGTCAGACATCAACCTTAATTTTTTCGAAAAAAGCAGCGGTCATCCTGAGGCTGTCGACACTGCCATAGAGCTTGTCTAGTGTTGCCGCTGGTGATGGCCACATCTGCTCTCTCTGATCATCGTACGTCGGGCAGTTTTGCAGCAAATGCTCAGCGGTCATTTTCTCGGTACCACACGGGCATTCGTCAGTGCCACCTATCTTCAATTTGTTGAATAGGTGGTACCTCAGTCTATTGTGGCCTGTGCGAAGTCTGAAGACCATGACCTGCTCTCTTCTGTTCAACTGGTAATAGGCATCGTTTTTGGTGTAGCCAGTATGTTCAGTTTCCCATTTGGTCTTGTTGATGAGGAGGATAAAGCAGATAAACTTTACAAAGTAAGGCCTATGTTGGATGTGTTGCTACCAAAATTTTGGCACTATTATTCGCCTTCACAGCACGTGAGCTTAGACGAAGGTATGATCCCCTCGAAGAGCAGACTTTCCTTCAAACAGTATATCAAGTCAAAGCCCATAAAGTGGGGAATAAAGGCTTACATGGCTTGTGAAGCAAGCTCTGGATATATTCTGAATCTGGAAATCTACACTGGAAAAGCAGACAAAATTATTCCAGATCTTGGTGTTGTTGGTAGCGTCGTTATTAGAATTTTAACTTCTTGGAATTTGGTCAACAAAAACCATATTGTTGTTATGGACAGATTCTACAACAGTGTAACTCTCTTTGACAAGCTGTACACTGATTATTGTACACCTGCTGTAGGTACAGCAATAACAAATAGGAAATTTTATCCAAAAGTACTGGCAGGAAAGAATAAAATGGACACTCGGTGTAAAGAATTATGTTACATAAACTGACTTATAACAAGACCACCACTTACCTTACTGTCTCCTAAATTGGCTATGTAGAGAGTGTCGTTGATAGCAAGGACAACAACAGCTGTAGTGCCATCCTTCCATGAGGGTTTGCTAAGAGAAGAATTCAATAGTCAATAACGAGGTTTGGGGGGGGGGGGAATTGCTCCAGTAAGTGCAGCTATTTCATCAAATAAAATGGTCGAACATTAACAGACCAAGGCATTATTTGTAATGTTTAACTAACCTATCACATAACAGCTGTCTCCAACTAGGTGTCAATTATTTGTAATGAGTTTAACCTTTACCATGCGCAAGCCGAGTCTGGCCGACTTACATCATGTAAATCACGCAAGCTGAGTCTGGCCGACTTACATCATGTAAATCATGCAAGCCGAGTCTAGCCAACTTGCTTTGCCGTTCCATAGCGATCGACCGTTCTAATAAAACTTAAATGAACGGCTATGTAGTAATAGTCTGAACAATACTGTTCTTTAATTGTAGAGTGTTCCTTCTTCCGTAATGTACAGTTGATTACCAGCAATGGGGATCATGGAATTTGTTTTAGGAGTTTTGGAAATGGTTTCTAATGTTTTTTGTTCGGATTTGAAGATTAACCGATTTTTTAGAATGGGGGAGTCAAGTTCCTGCAAAGGATGTTTCTGAGGTAGATCTATTTAGATTGTTTATTGTTTATTTAGATACAATAATTACGTTTATAGTCGAAGTGACAGGCATAGACATTACGGTAAACATCGGTAATCCATTGTCTGCGATTATTTTGATTTTTATCAAATATGTTACAGGCTCTCAAAGTACAATAGTTTAACGACGTGACGTTGGAAACATTAATGCCAGGGCTGTGGAAATTGTGTGAATTTTGTATGTAGAGCGGTAAAGGTTAACTAACCTATCACAGAACTTGAACAGATCACATCGTTGTTCAGATTTATAATTATCTTGGAATGAGAACAAATAAGTGCAAATACCATAAGATGGCACACTGGACCAAATACCATAACATGGCACACTGGACCAAATACCATAACATGGGCACACTGGATCAAATACCATAACATGGCACACTGGACCAAATACCATAACATGGCACACTGGACCAAATAACTAGGATCATAGTTCCATTGGGCCGAATGACTAGAGTCCGAGTTCCATTGGGCCGAATGACTAGAGTCCGAGTTCCATTGGGCCGAATGACATGACTAGTCCTAGACCCCTTGGACCCACAATAAAAAAGGAAATTTTGGGCTGTTGACTTCTTTTTCTTCATCTTTGTACGCTGTCAAACGTCAACCTGTATTTTTTTGAAAAAAGCAGCGGTCATCCTGAAGCTGTCGACACTGCCATAGAGCTTGTCTAGTGTTGCCACTGGTGATGGCCACATGTGCTTTCTCTGGTCCTCGTATGTCGGGCAGTTTTGCAGCAGATGTTCAGCGGTCATTTTTCCAGTACCACAAGTGCATTCGTCAGTGCCACCTATCTTCAATTTATTGAATAGGTGGTACCTCAGTCTGTTGTGACCTGTGCGGAGTCTGAAGACCACGATCTGCTCTCTTCTGTTCAACTGGTAATAGGGATCGTTTTTTGTGTAGCCAGTATGTTCGGTTTGCCATTTGGCCATGTATCTAGCTCTACTAAACCTTTTGGACTCTTCGTAGGTCACACTAGAATCTGGTTGTGGTAGTCTTGCACCTTCTTTTGCCAGTCTGTCTGCCTACTCGTTGCCTTGGATGTTACAGTGGGATGGAACCCACTGTACCACTACCCTTTTTGGTGGGGACTGCTGGCATAGTTGACAGAGTACTGCTCTTAAATCAATAAGTTCTGTTGACTTCTGACATTTCACCAATAATAGCCGGACCATTTCAAGTGCTGTTCATTTATAAAACATGAAAAGCTCCATTTTGTGGTGTCTCCGATTTGGTTAATAACAACAACCAAATTTAATTGACCAACCAAAATGCCACTTTATGGCCTTACAATTATAATATATCAAATAAATGGGACCTTATTAGTATTTGGGCAATTGTCATCCTTTCAGAACTGAGTCAGCACCAGAACTAGACCCCGTGATCTTGGAAATAAAGATATGAGAAATTCTCAGAACTAGACCCCCATGACAGCCTGACTATGGAAGTGAAGACCCACACGAGCATTCAGCCATCTTCCTAATCTTGATTTAGAGTGACCCTGACCTACTTTTTTGTTGCTTCCTTCAGGAAGTCCTCATCTGTTTTCTTAAAGGCCTCAATAAATACTTTCTTGATCTCTTTCTCCACCTGGGTTACGTCACCTGAAGGGAAACAATGCAGACAAGAATGAAGTCATTCTTATAGCAAAGTGTTGTATAAGCATAGTGTTGTATAAGCAAAGTGTTGTATAAGCATAGTGTTGTATAAGCAAAGTGTTGTATAAGCATAGTGTTGTATAAGCATAGTGTTGTATAAGCAAAGTGTTGTATAAGCATAGTGTTGTATAAGCATAGTGTTGTATAAGCATAGTGTTGTATAAGCATAGTGTTGTATAAGCATAGTGTTGTATAAGCAAAGTGTTGTATAAGCATAGTGTTGTATAAGCAAAGTGTTGTATAAGCAAAGTGTTGTATAAGCATAGTGTTGTATAAACAAAGTGTTGTATAAGCATAGTGTTGTATAAGCATAGTGTTGTATAGGCAAAAGTGTTGTATAAGCATAGTGTTGTATAAGCAAAGTGTTGTATAAGCATAGTGTTGTATAAGCAAAGTGTTGTATAAGCAAAGTGTTGTATAAACAAAGTGTTGTATAAGCATAGTGTTGTATAAGCATAGTGTTGTATAGGCAAAGTGTTGTATAAGCATAGTGTTGTATAAGCAAAGTGTTGCTTACAAGATACAGTTGTCTGCTACATGTAACTATGTCAACTGGTCAGGCTGACTTCTATTAAACATAAGTAACCAGGTTGGGCAAAGGCCATAACAGTAGGAAATGATGTGGAGGATACAAACAGCGAACACAAACCCTGACCTTTAATCTGGTGGGCAGCTTATTCGGACACTGACCTTTAAACCGGACCTAACTGCACTGAGTGAACATACATACGAATGCAGGCAGTGTATGATAACAAAAGTGTGACGAACGTAAGCTCCGGCGATGGTCCACTCGAATTGCTGCATCAATTTTGGCGATGGCATTTTCTGACGCAACAATATGCGCCTGACCTCATGAATTTGGCACTCATTAAGTTTATTATTGCAGCAAGTCTCAAATGAATTAAATTGTTTTGTTAAATGTCAAAAGATGTTCAAATCATTTTCTATTAGTTCAGATTTATTTAGAGATTCATTATTTTAAACAACTGGATGGACGAAAAAACATCTGTATAATAGCAGTTCACTCAAATGTCCCCCCAAAACATCTGTATAATAGCAGTTCACTCAAATGTCCCCCAAAACATCTGTATAATAGCAGTTCACTCAAATGTCCCCCAAAACATCTGTATAATAGCAGTTCACTCAAATGTCCCCTAAAACATCTGTATAATAGCAGTTCACTCAAATGTCCCCCAAAACATCTGTATAATAGCAGTTCACTCAAATGTCCCCCAAAACATCTGTATAATAGCAGTTCACTCAAATGTCCCCCAAAACATCTGTATAATAGCAGTTCACTCAAATGTTGCCAAAACATCTGTATAATAGCAGTTCACTCAAATGTCCCCCAAAACATCTGTATAATAGCAGTTCACTCAAATGTTGCCCAAAACATCTGTATAATAGCAGTTCACTCAAATGTCCCCCCAAAACATCTGTATAATAGCAGTTCACTCAAATATCCCCAAATCGTCTGTATAATAGCAGTTACTCAAATGTCCCCCCAAAACATCTGTATAATAGCAGTTACTCAAATGTCCCCCCAAAACATCTGTATAACAGCAGTTCACTCAAATGTCCCCAAAACATCTGTATAATAGCAGTTCACTCAAATGTCCTCAAAACATCTGTATAATAGCAGTTCACTCAAATGTCCCCAAAACATCTGTATAATAGCAGTTCACTCAAATGTCCCCAAAACATCTATATATAGCAGTTCACTCAAATGTCCCCAAAACATCTGTATAATAGCAGTTCACTCAAATGTCTCCAAAACATCTATATAATAGCAGTTCACTCAAATGTCCCCAAAACATCTGTAAAATAGCAGTTCACTCAAATGTCCCCAAAACATCTATATAATAGCAGTTCACTCAAATGTCCCCCCAAACCAATGTTACCCTTGCTCACTACCATACATGTCAGCACACCATAAGGTCGTGACCTCTAATCCACTAGCATCCATTGGAAAACATCACAACTTGATATGTTAAACCCCAAGCAAGGAAAATGTTTGACCTGAAACAAACTGCTAATGGAAGGTTGGCTTTATTGAAACATGTTTTGGTACTACACAATATGACCAAGCATATCTATTATTGGAGTTCTTATGGCTTGGCTTCATTCGTTCTCAATCTCCCGCTACCAAACCCCAAAAAGTTTTAAGTAGCAGAATGTAGTCTAGAGAACAGAATCCGTTGTCGTAGTTTACAGCTTGACTGCGATATTTGCACCTTTCGGTCCAACACATCCGACTTCAGCAAGCATTGTTTTAGTACCGGGTTACCATTCCCTCTTTGATCCCTTCTCCTTAGCCAGTCTTCCCTGCTGCAGCCTGTTATCCAAGATCACCGCGTGGAGGTGTAGAAGGGTCTTGGCAGCTCTGTTTCGCTGGTCCTAATGCTAGCAGTCAGCTATGGGTCGCTGACCACTGCAGCTCATGAGCTGCTCAGCATCTTAATCCCAGAGTTTTTATAATCTATGGTACAGGGTGGTAGGTTTTTTTTTCTAGCGGAGAAGAAAATATGAATTGCCAAAAGGGTATAGCCTAAACCCCACAAAGTTGAGTAGTAAAATGCTCACCTGGAGCCCCATCGACGTCACTCACAACAAACAGTTGCATATCCACCAAGTGAGGCAGGCTCAGCCCCATTATGGTGACCTGCAGTGGGATAACCCTGCTAAACACAACATGCTCCAACAGGGGTGAGGGGTGGCAGGCAGAATCCAAGAGGTGAGGGATAGCAGTCAGAGTCCAAGAGGTGAGAGGTGGCAGGCAGAGACCAAGGGGTGAGGGGTGGCAGGCAGAGTCCAAGGGGTGAGGGGTGGCAGGCAGAGTCCAAGAGGTGAGGGGTGGCAGGCAGAGTCCAAGAGGTGAGGGGTGACAGGCAGTCCAAGAGGTGAGGGGTAGCAGGCAGAGTCCAAGATGTGAGGGGTGGCATGTTATTGGACACTGGTTGCATCCTCTCTCCCTGAGAAGCAGTCCAAGAGGTGAATGGTGGCAGGCAGAGTCCAAGAGGTGAGGGGTGGCAGGCAGAGTCCAAGAGGTGAGGGGTAGCAGGCAGAGTCCAAGATGTGAGGGGTGGCATGTTATTGGACACTGGTTGCATCCTCTCCCCCTGAGAAGCAGTCCAAGAGGTGAATGGTGGCAGGCAGAGTCCAAGAGATGAGGGTTGATACTTACCAGTGACGTATCTGACTTAAGTCTGGACAATATTCAGAATGTAAAGATGCATGTTTGGTAGATTACATTGATCAAGGTCATGTCTGCAAATAGCCATGTCAGTTGCCCATGTAATCATGTCCCATCTACCCCAAGGTGAATATCAGTACAATCATGTCCAATCTACCCCAAGGTGAATATCAGTACAATCATGTCCTATCTACCCCAAGGTGAATATCAGTACAATCATGTCCCATCTATCCCAAGGTGAATATCAGTACAATCATGTCCCATCTACCCGAAGGTGAATATCAGTACAAGTCCCATCCTAGAAAATGCCAGCTTCGGCTAGAACCATATTGACTGTCAGCTAGGCCACAATCCAAAGCCTTGAAAGAATGCTACACATACATCTAGACGGCATAATACCACAACAAGCTACCCAGTCAGTTGACGACAGGCACATAAAACTACAGGGTCCACAACAACATGACCACGAGATCCACACCAGCAGCAAGACAACGAGGCCAACACCAGCAGCAAGACCATGAGACCCACACCAGCAGCAAGACCACGAGACCCACACCAGCAGCTACACCCCGAGACCCACACCAGCAGCCAGACCACGAGGCCCACACCAGCAGCTGTAACACTCTGTGTTTTCTCCTAAGTTATTCTACTTTTAAAAGTGGGCATTAGAAATTACCCTTGGGAAATTTATCACGGAGATTATTGTGCAAATGCTGAGATGCGAACCTGGAAGCTCGGGCCCCTCCATGTCCGTCAAAGACTGCATACAGGGCCAGGCGATGTCTGCAAATAAAACAGGTCAGAACATTTCTTTCTGACATGTCTTCATTCAACAATAAATGATAATACAATATAAAAGACACTTTTAGCTTCTTGTTTTTTTTACATTTGTTTTATTTATTTATTTAGTTATCTTGTGGTATAGTTTCCCAGCCTACATTGGCATACAAAATAGTAAATTCCATTTTTTATATTTGCTAATTCGGCGGGGAGGAGGAGAGCTGTACCCATATGGGAATTAAACTCATCTGTGCAGAAGTCAGAGAGGTAATTTCCAAAACACAGCCTTAAGATATGAAACCAGACGGACAATAAAGAGGTGATATGAGGTGTATGACGAGGAACAGCTCTCCATAAATGATCTTGTTTGAGACTTTCAATGGTTGGACCCATGTGGACCTGAAGGAGCAAGGAATAGACCCTCAGTGACCTTCTATAGATTTTGAAAAGGGCAACTAAAGAGGGTTGTGACTTAGGCTAGCAAATCTCATAAACAAATTACAAATGTGCATGAAGTGTTTTGTGAAGGCTCCATGTAAGGGGGACAACTTCAGCAGGAAGCACACAATGGCGGACAAGATCTTTGTTTATTGGAACTGCTAGAAATGAATATCCAAACTGTGCTTCAAGCAACAATAATAGTAATCAAAGTATTTATTTATGTATATACACAACAAATATTTATACATATGCACAAACAATATTTATGCATATACACAACAAATATTTGACACACAAAAATGTTGGAGCACACTAGGGTTGTAACGATAAGACAATTGGTCTATTGCAGATTACTTGCTCTAACCTTATCAAGCGAAAATGATTAATTGATAGCCAATGATTTATAATGTAATTATGTCGTGTGATATGGAATGTGTATTGTAACTCATTTATTAAAGTATTTCACAATTATGAAGCTACTTTCGATAACAAGTACAAGAAAGTGGTATTAATGATACAATATTCCACGTTCTTTATACTTGACGTAATTACTTAGTTTTTTAAATTATAAATGTATGATTTGGTTATGTGTACTAATATGTGATCATACGATGTATGCTTCAACAGACTACAGAAATCCACATTGAATGTAGATTTAACATATGCATGTGTTTGTGTATATGTAGTCTACGGCTGCTCTAATTTAATATTATGGGATATTTGTTACTGTAACTTGAAAAACGAACTGTAATTTAATAGACGGACCGTTATGTAGATTGCCGCATGATGGAAGATTCGTGTCTGTTCTGCAAACCAGGTGATTTCGTCTGTGGTCCTATTCTCCTCGTCGACAGTGCTTGTAGTGGTCGTTGAATCGCTAGATCGCTATGCTAGTAAACCATCTCTCTAGTTTGACGCTGGACTCTCATCAGCGATGCGAATAAATAGTATATTTTTTTTCTCGTTTGCCTTATTTCTCTAATCCCTAAGACGGCATGCGTTGCACTGTGGTTTTTATTTTTGCCCCTGCCAGCCCAATGCATCCGACCATCATGAATTTTATGTAAGGGTCTGCTTCCTCCTGCATTTTCTAAGGGTTTGTTTCCCCAGGCTAACGGCCGGTGCTGTGATGGGGATCGAAACCAGCACCTTCGGTTTGTGAGCCATGTCACTTAACCACGCTATCCCCACAAATAGTATATAAGATGACTATCTCGTGGGTATTCCTCGTGACTCACTACTAAATCTGATTCTACCACTTGCTATGAGACACATCAATTTCATAACTGTTTACCTCTCCCTATTACGCTGCTGAACATCTGGACTCTCGTGGTGAAAGATTGTTAGTCGAAACCTCTCTCTCTGGACTCCAAAAATGTATCTGCTTTCTTTTTTCCCCTTCACCGTTATCAAGACGGTTCTATTCTCGTTGCTCGCTGCCGACTGATGTTGACTTGTTCTCTTCGCTCTGCAATGATTGTCAACTTATTCCTCTGCTCTTCAATCTCTCGACTTGTTCCTCTGCTCTTCGCTCTGCACTCTCTTAATGAATTTGGCTCCACTAGCTAGTTATATATCTGCCACTTTTTCCAGATCTCGTACGTAGGTTTTCTCCTCGAGATTTCATAAAAACCAGTTGATAGCATTCGTCATTACCGATCATGCTGTAACGGGCATCTAGGCGTTATGCAAGGTTACGTAGTTTTTAACATCCGCGTGGCTTGGAAACCAACGCTACGCATTCCAATGTCAAGATTTGAGTACATCTGTACTGGCTAGCTTTGTTAGTTTTAATTCTATAAGAAACAATGAATAGCTACAGACTATCAATGCTCCCACCCTTTCTAACTTAAATAAAACATGTCTAAAATAATATCCCTAATAAGATCCACACATCTAAGATCTGTTACAACGGCCAATTCACCAATTATCTGTTGATTAATCACTGCAACCCTAGTGTTTGCACAAAAACATATAGTCTCCACCATATATAACAATATTATGAGATTAAACTGACAGGACAGGACATTATAAATGCAGTTTAGAAACAAGCAACAAGTGCAGCAATGTCATTCATCAATTATTTTAGGAGAAAATAAAATGAGTTTTTTGACAATTTCACAAGATTTCCTAGCAATAATGGTATGTCGACAACGAGAAATGAGAGTCTATGATACACCTAGAGCATCTGCATCGTCACTCCACTGGCCCAATTAACATTGATAGCAACAAGCTGCTACAACCAGGCAACTTTAGAATTATGAACTTTAGTTTTATGTCTTCTTGTCGTTCATTCTCAAACTCCAACTACCAAACCCTGAAAAGGGCTTTGCGAGTTGCAGAATGCCGTCCAGAGAACAGAATGCGCGGAGTCGTAGTTTACAGCTGGACTGCAATATTTCAGTCCGATACATCCGACTTCAGCATGGCATTTTGGGTTCCCTCTTCGATCCCTTCTCCTTGGCCAGTCTGCCCTATTGAAGCCTCTTACACCATGGAGGTGGAGAAGGGTCTTGGCAGCTCTGAGTCACTGGCCCTGGCAGTCGGTTTTGGATCGCTGGCCGCTACAACTCATGCACTACTCGGCATCTTTATCCCTTTTAGTTTTACAACATTCAGATTAGAGTGAAGATTTTACAACATTCAGATAAGAGTGAAGATTTTACAACATTCAGATAAGAGTGAAGATTTTACAACATTCAGATTAGAGTGAAGATTTTACAATATTCAGATTAGAGTGAAGATTTGTTATCAAATATTATCAGCTTAAAATGAACTTACATTGAATTATGCAGACCAGGAACAAAGGGCAGGTAATCATCCATGATAACATGAGCGTCCTGCATGTCTTCTCTCTCCCCTTGCCGATCAGCCACATACCCTTTTAGTGTGAAAGCTAGCAAAAAAAAGTCATACAGTTAATATATGCGTTTCATAGGTCTTCACCCTTTGGCTCCATGTGAATTATGGTACCACCACTACAGCTGGCCCCCTGACAGGAAGCCTGTATCCTTCTACTACTTCTGAGTTCGCCATTTTGTCACAGTTTACATCGAGACTGCAATATCTGCCCAAAGACATCAGATTTAAGCTGGAGTATGTATCCTAACACTTTTATATCGTTTGTGTAGCAATAGCTTGACATGATGAGGATGCTAACAATTTTATGGATTTATTGCACACTTATTAACGTGAAATTCAATGAGTTTTCATTATACTTCCATTAT
The DNA here is from genome assembly GCA_036924085.1 of Ariolimax columbianus. NCBI lineage: Eukaryota > Metazoa > Mollusca > Gastropoda > Stylommatophora > Arionidae > Ariolimax > Ariolimax columbianus. The sequence continues at coordinate 740,259 of JAVGWX010000005.1, read as the reverse complement.
TTCAAACAATATTCATGAAAAATAATGATCTCATAAATACGTCAATCATTACAGTAGTCTTCCCATCATCGTTCAGTCTGCAGGCTAGGGTTTGAACCCATGGCTCTAGACAACAAGGCTGACCTACTAACATCTATATTCAGCCAGTGGCATGAGCAGCTTACAGCACAGCTTCTCTAGTGAGGCAACGATTAATTGGCTGGTTTCATCAAAGGTAAAGGCCTAAACGATGCCATCAGAGCAACATGTGACGGCCAAACAAAGTCAAACATGTAGAAATGATATTTATTCATTCATTTGTGTGTTCAAGTGAAGCATAGAGTTGTGCCTACAGCTGCACCATTTACAGGAAGCCTATCTACCATAGCAAATGTGTTCAATGATCAAGCTGCTAACCCAATTCATGACTTTCTTTAGTTATCTTATTGACATGCGTTTGACATTTTTGTCAATACAGGTTTCTACCTGAGTGTATTGAAATGTTGGATAAATACTTATACTTCCTCAACTACTGAAATGTTGGATATATACATGTACTTCCTGAGTGTATTGAAATGTTGGAAAGCTTTAAATGCATGGGCAAATTTAGAATATGTATAGGCTACAAACAGTAGCTATATGACTAGAAGGTCAATAAAGTCATAGAGAGTGTTAGACGAGGATGTCTACTATAAGACTAGAAGGTCATTGAGAATGTTAGTCGAGGATGTCTGCTATAAGACTAGAATGTTAGTCGAGGATGTCTGCTATAAGACTAGAAGGTCATTGAGAATGTTAGTCGAGGATGTCTGCTATAAGACTAGAATGTTAGTCGAGGATGTCTGCTATAAGACTAGAAGGTCATTGAGAATGTCTGCTATAAGACTAGAAGGTCATTGAGAATGTCTGCTATAAGACTAGAAGGTCATTGAGAATGTTAGTCGAGGATGTCTACTATAAGACTAGAAGGTCATTGAGAATGTTAGTCGAGGATGTCTACTATAAGACTAGAAGGTCATTGAGAATGTCTACTATAAGACTAGAAGGTAATTGAGAATGTTAGTCGAGAATGTCTACTATAAGACTAGAAGGTCATTGAGAATGTTAGTCGAGGATGTCTGCTATAAGACTAGAATGTTAGTCGAGGATGTCTGCTATAAGACTAGAATGTTAGTCGAGGATGTCTGCTATAAGACTAGAAGGTCATTGAGAATGTTAGTCGAGGATGTCTGCTATAAGACTAGAATGTTAGTCGAGGATGTCTGCTATAAGACTAGAATGTTAGCCGAGGATGTCTGCTATCCCTTGGTCTGCTCACCCTGCTTATTGCACAGAGAAAACACTCCCACAAAAACAACCAACTAAAATGATGTTAATAATAATAATAGTTAGTGAACATGCTTGCAACCACCAGGGTAGCTTTAGTCTCAACAGAAAGAGAATAAGATCATCCATAAACAAATAAGATCAACACAAAGACGTGGCTGTAGATGATTAGGGATCCCATAGATACAGGCTAATGGGGTGTTCATGAGAAAGATCAAAAGGTTCTAGTAGTAGCCCCATTTCATGTCTGACTATAGGTTGGTGCCACCTTGTAGTAGTAGCCCCATTTCAGCCATGTCTGACTATAGGTTGGTGCCACCTTCTAGTAGTAGCCCCATTTCTTGTCTGACTATAGGTTGGTGCCACCTTGTAGTAGTAGCCCCATTTCATGTCTGACTATAGGTTGGTGCCACCTTCTAGTAGTAGCCCCATTTCTTGTCTGACTATAGGTTGGTGCCACCTTCTAGTAGTAGCCCCATTTCATGTCTGACTATAGGTTGGTGCCACCTTGTAGTAGTAGCCCCATTTCAGCCATGTCTGACTATAGGTTGGTGCCACCTTCTAGTAGTAGCCCCATTTCATGTCTGACTATAAGTTGGTGCCACCTTCTAGTAGTAGCCCCATTTCATGTCTGACTATAGGTTGGTGCCACCTTCTAGTAGTAGCCCCATTTCATGTCTGACTATAAGTTGGTGCCACCTTCTAGTAGTAGCCCCATTTCTTGTCTGACTATAGGTTGGTGCCACCTTCTAGTAGTAGCCCCATTTCATGTCTGACTATAGGTCGGTGCCACCTTCTAGTAGTAGCCCCATTTCATGTCTGACTATAAGTTGGTGCCACCTTCTAGTAGTAGCCCCATTTCATGTCTGACTATAGGTTGGTGCCACCTTGTTGTAGTAGCCCCATTTCAGCCATGTCTGACTATAAGTTGGTGCCACCTTCTAGTAGTAGCCTCATTTCAGCCATGTCTGACTATAGGTTGGTGCCACCTTCTAGTAGTAGCCCCATTTCATGTCTGACTATAGGTTGGTGCCACCTTCTAGTAGTAGCCCCATTTCATGTCTGACTATAGGTCGGTGCCACCTTCTAGTAGTAGCCCCATTTCATGTCTGACTATAAGTTGGTGCCACGTTCTAGTAGTAGCCCCATTTCATGTCTGACTATAGGTTGGTGCCACCTTGTTGTAGTAGCCCCATTTCAGCCATGTCTGACTATAAGTTGGTGCTACCATCTAGTAGTAGCCTCATTTCAGCCATGTCTGACTATAGGTTGATGTCACCTTGGAGAAGCAACTCTCTGCTGAGTTTTTGGTTTTCCTTTTCCTTTCGGCGTTGTCTCTTTACTTCTCTTTGTTGCATGAGCTTATTTTCACCCAGCCTATGGTGGCTCTTCAGGTTACATCTCCGTTTGGATCGGTCTGCAGCTATGTCTTCCCAAGATGTTAGATCCATATCCAGAGCCTTCATGTACCGCTTACATGCGTCTTTGAACCCCAGCTTTGGCTGACCAGCTGTTCTTTTACCACACGCCAGCTGTCCATGCGACGGAACATGACCAAGCCATTGAAGTCTTCGTTGGCGAAGAATGGTGTACATACTTGGAAGACTGGTGCGAGAATGCACTCCCGCATTTGTCTCACTTTGTCCCTACGTGAGATCCCAAGGATGAATCTCATGCACTGTTGGTGAAAGGTGTTGAGCCTATGTGTAACAGTTTCAGCCGAAGCATGGCCGTTAAGAGCAGGGGTGATGGGTCAGGCGACTCCTGAGATCAAAGGTACCTGAATGTGTGCCAAGGTCACTCACTGTCACGACACTAAGTCGACAAAGGAAAACAGGGAGTTGAGGGAAAGAATGTGTCTGGTACAGGTAGGGGTTAGGAGCTGACCAGTCTGGCGTTCCAATTTGGGTAGTAGGGGGTTAGTGGCAGATAGAGGCCAGCAGGGCTTGCTGCGACATTTTAGAGTGACAGGAATCCAGAGTGATTTGTTCCAATAACAACTAAGTAGAGGTAGATACAAACTAGATTGATGACTAGGTCAGACATTCCACAGAGGCCCATTGGACATCCCTGATACTGCTTGAGACTATATTTTTTTTTTGTTGTTGCGTTCGCCTTATTTCTCTAATCCTCAAGGTGGTGTGCGCTGCACTGTGGTTTTTATTTTGTGCCTGTCGGCCCAGTGCATCCGACTTCAGCATGCATTTCATGTAAGAGCCTGCTTCCTCCTGCATTTTCTAAGGGTTTGCTTCCCCTGGGCAACGGCCAGTGCTGTGATGGGGATCGAACCCAGCACCCTCCGGTTGTGAGCCATGCCACTTAACCACTAGGCCACGCTGTCCCCCTGCTTGAGACTATATAATACTAGGCAAAGTTCAACTCAAGCAGACTGGCCATGGAGAGAGAGAAAGAAAGAGTGTAAATAGGGGTCTGTTTAGCTCACTGACTTTATAGAAGAGCGATTGTTAGCCTGCTACTAGTTAAGCAGACTGCTTTACAAATGTTAGAGAGATGGAATGAATTACAGGGTGACTGAACCAGCATACGCCTTTGAGTCTTGGCCAGTCGCTCTAAAAGGTGTGTTGGGCACCCTGTGACCAGATAAGATCTGGATGTGTGTGTGGTGTGTGCGGGACACCTAGAGAACAATGTATGTTCTGGAGTGTGTGTGTATGCAGATTGATTGAGTGTGTGATCACATGTGAGTATACATTGAATAGATTTAATGTGAAATGTCAAGATTACCTGCCTGAAGGGATCTGAATGTATAATGTGAAGATCACCCGCCAGAGGGGATCTGAGTGAATGCACAGAATATGATCGTGAAGACGAGTTTGTGAGAGTGTGCAGATAAAGGGAGGAAAGGGTAGCGGCTAGAACTGGGTTAGGTTAGTTGGGGGTAATATTCAAAAACTAATGCTTACAACTTCCGCAAATTAATAATAAATATATTTATAGATAGATTATAATTATTTAGTTAAGATGTATTTCTTGTGTTGTTTGTAATCTCATTTTCACTCATATTTTGTTTGAATGTGATATTAATAAATATACTACCTGCTGTTGCTATGTTATTTGCTGTGTGTGGTCGTGAATGATGTAGATGCATGTGGCAACATTACAGATAGAAAAACCCAAGTGAAAATCTGGACTCTGCCACATATGCTTTTACTTGGCATATGCTGTTCACATTTCGATGCCATATAGAAGCGTACTGATGACACATGGATTGTAGACCATGGCCTTGGCTGTAAGTTTGAAGTTTTCCCAGACACGTGTTGAAAGATAAGAAAATATGGTAGCAGCACTGTCAATGCGATTGTCCAATTTGGAATCTAGGGAGAGCGTATAATTGATTAGAGACGCCAGGTAAGTGAACTGGTTCACAGTTGCCAGGTCATAGTTATCGATAGTGATGGTATCTACGTCTTTTCTCAGTACATTTGTTTTATTCAGGTTTATTGTGAGGTCGAAATCTTTGCACGCATGGGAGAAGCGGTCTATCAATCTCTAGAGTCCATAATGTCTGTGGGGGACAATTGCAGCATCATCAGCAAATAACAAGTCCCTGACAGTAACTTTCCTGGATCTCGGTTTTAGCTTTGAGTCTCGCAAGATTAAACAGACAGCCATCTGATCTCGTGTGAAGGCAAATCCCTTCTGTTGCATTACCAAATGCGTACTTCAGTAGCAGAGTAAAGAAGATTCCAAATAGTGTTGGGGCAGGACACAGCCTTGTTTAACACCACATTGAATTTTAAATGAAGGTGATGTATTACCGTCGAATTGGTCAAAAGGTAAAGGAAACTTATTCCTATGGAAACATACTAGAATTAAACAGATTTTGGGGGCGAAGGTGCAGGAGACAAGGATAGGAGATAACAATGAGAGAGAAAAGATACTGAACAAACAAGGCTGACAGAAACAAAGATAGGAGATAACAATGAGAGAGAGAAGGTACTGAACAAACAAGGACAGGAGATAACAATGAGAGAGAGAAGGTACTGAACAAACAAGGCTGACAGAAACAAGGATAGGAGATAACAATGAGAGAGAAAAGATACTGAACAAACAAGGCTGAGAGAAACAAAGATAGGAGATAACAATGAGAGAGAGAAGGTACTGAACAAACAAGGCTGAGAGAAACAAGGATAGGAGATAACAATGAGAGAGAGAAGGTACTGAACAAACAAGGCTGAGAGAAACAAGGATAGGAGATAACAATGAGAGAGAGAAGGTACTGAACAAACAAGGCTGAGAGAAACAAGGATAGGAGATAACAATGAGAGAGAGAAGGTACTGAACAAACAAGGACAGGAGATAACAATGAGAGAGAGAAGGTACTGAACAAACAAGGACAGGAGATAACAATGAGAGAGAGAAGGTACTGAACAAACAAGGCTGACAGAAACAAGGATAGGAGATAACAAAGAGAGACGTTACATTATATGTTGCAGAAGTAGATATCACAGCAGATTTCATAACCACAGCAACAGACTGAAAGTTGTTATAAGAAGATTATCAAAGCAAGTTGACATGGCACATGAAGTAGACAATGTCTACATACCAAAGGTGGTTTGCATGTTGTTCTCATGTTGCACTTTCTTCTGCTGCTTCTCTGCAGTTTGAATGTTGTCTTTGGCACTTTCATCTTGAGACTTCCTTTTCTCTGCTCTCTTCTCATCTAAAACCAGTGTCTTTGCTGACAAATTGTGTGGTTGATGCTGTAACGATGTAGACTGTCCTGGTTAAGAAAGTGACACCATATATATTCATATCTTGACATAGTACTATACTACTATAGACATAGTAGCTCTACTAACTTAACGTCTTTATACTGGTTTAGAAGACTCTGCAGAGTCTGTATACAACCAGTTCCATTTACATCACCTTCCTCTAGAAGCTGTACGCATCCTTCTTCTTCTTCTTCGTCGTACGCAGTCAGACAGTAAACATTATTTTTTCGAAAAAAGCATCCGTCATCCTGAGGCTGTCGACACTGCCATAGAGCTTGTCTAGCGTTGCCACTGGTGATGGCCACATCTGCTCTCTCTGATCCTCGTATGTCGGGCAGTTTTGCAGCAAATGCTCAGCGATCATTTTCCCGGTACCACACGGGCATTCGTCGGTGCCACCTATCTTCAATTTGTTGAATAGGTGGTACCTGAGTCTATTGTGGCCAGTGCGAAGTCTGAAGACCACGACCTGCTCTTTTCTGTTCAACTGGTAATAGGCATCGTTTTTGGTGTAGCCAGTATGTTCGGTTTCCCATTTGGTCATGTATCTAGCTCTAATAAGCCGTTTTGACTCTTCGTATGTCATACTAGTATCAGGTTGTGGTATTTTTGCACCTTCTTCTGCCAGTCTATCTGCCTCCTCGTTGCAGTGAGATGGGACCCACTGCACCACTCCTCTTTTTGGTGCGGCCTGCTGGCATAGTTGACAGAGTACTGATCTTAAATCATTAAGTTCAGTATTTTTCTGGCTTTTCAGTGCTGTGACTACGGCCAGGGCATCTGTAAGCAGGACTATGTGGCTTTCATTCCTTTTACCTGTCACCATTTCTTCCACTGCCGCCCTCAGTGCCTCTGCTCTGAAATTGTTTGTGTATTTTCCAGTAGCGAATGACAGTGTTATTTTTCTGCCATTTGGTAGGCTCAGGAATGCTCCTGCCCCTCCGTACTGTGTTGTATTTGTTACGGAACCGTCGGTGTATGCATGGGTCCAGTCCATGCTTGGTACGCATCCAATCTGTTCTTAAATGCATTGACCGTCCCAGCCTCCACCACCTCACTTGGCAATGCATTCCAAGCATTCACAACTCTCAGGCTAAAGAAATACTTCCTAATATCTAATCTGGACCTCTCCTTAGTCAACTTGTAGCTGTGCCCTCTTGTCCTTGTTGGTGGTTGTACTTTAAAAAACTTGTTATAGTCTACTTTATCCATTCCTCTGATCATCTTATACACCTGTATTAAGTCACCACGAATTCTTCTCTCTTCTAGACACTGTAGGCCGGTTCTTTTTAATCTTTCTTCATAACTGTAATTCCACTATCAGCTTTGTCGCTCTTTTTTGTATTCTCTCCAGCATGTCTATATCCCCTCTCTGATAAGGACTCCACACTAGTTCAACATGTGTCATGTACCTGACATGATGGACTAGATAGACTACTACTACTACTACAGTCTATACTTACTATCACTAAGAATCATAGAATGTAATGTACTTTAACAAATGGAGTACTGTGTACAGGTGTGGAGTCCTTATCGTAGAGGGGATATAAACATGCTGGAAAGGATACAAAGAAGAGCGATAAATCTGATAGTGAGATTAAAGAATTACAGTTATGAGGAAAGACTCAGAAAAACCGGCCTATACTTAATACTACAATGTGAATGTCTAGAAAAGAGAAGAATTTGAGGAGACTTAATACAGGTTTATTAGATTATGACAAGTTTTTATCAAAATACAACCACCAACGAGAACAAGAGGGCATAGCTATAAATTAATCAAAGAAAGGTCCAGATTAGATATGTCTTGTCTATTGTCTATGTCATAAGTAAAAGTAACTTTACTACTTAGTAAGCCAAGTTAGGGTATATTTTTTTAGAGAGTAGTGAATGCTTGGAATGCATTACCCCATGAGGTGGTGGAGGCAGCGACAGTTAATGCATTTAAGAATAGATTGGATGTGCATAGTTTTTAGAGCAGGGTAATGCAGATGTGGCTGGTTGTCTCACTCATATAATCATGAATCGTCGAATCACTAACTAAATTACTTCGTCGTCTAATTTTAAATGTCTTTCTTTACTTTCTTAATAAATTTTTAAAAGGACTGCGAATTTTAACATATTACAACAGAGAGAACTCGGAACGACAGCTATTCTTGTAATAGAGCTATTACTTTTCGAGTGGTCTGGCTCTGGTAAATCGCCGAACAGATCCATCTGACACAACTCACAAGACAACAGAAACAAAAACTCTAGCAGACCCGCCTGAAGCTGGAGTTGTTTTGTAAGACCGGATGTGGCAAGCAGAAAGTGCAGTCATGACTCGTGGAAACAGAATTTCGCTTTTAGATGTCAAAACACAACTTTCACAATATGTGCTTCCTGTTCTGACTTTTCCGTCTGAGCCACGTGTGTTGCGTCTGTTGTACATCTGTGTTGTTGAAGGATGTATGTGATATCTGCCACTGGACTTCTTGTAATGATATCTAGTGTTGTAAAAGAGCAATGTTAGTTGATCAGGTTGCATTATCAGGAAATGGCTGAACTATCTTATTTTATGTCTTTTCCTCTCTCATGTTGCAACCTTGTCGTGGTAGAGGAACATGCAGAAGGGCCTCGCGAGCAGGACTGGTCGAAGGTTATGGATAAGAATAAAAGTGGATAAATGTCCAGGTCAAGTTGGTATTCATTTAAAATTGCTTTTTGAAATTAGAGACCAACTAGCTAAACCATTGGCTATATTTTGTTCTCAATCACTTGCAAAAAAGATTGTTCCACGGGATTGGAAAGATGCAGGAGTGATCCATTTATTCAAAAAGGGTTAAAAAAAATCAGATCCAGCAAATTGTAGACCGGTGAGTTTAACGAGCATAGTCTGTAAATTGTTAGAGTCAATAATCAAAGAAAATATTGTAATCCATTTAAACCATTTTAACATAATCAGAAATAGTCAGCATGTGTTTCTGTTTGTAAGAATCGACGTCACTGCACTCCGGATGGTGGCGGGGGGGGGGGGGGGGGGGGGTGCCGGCGTGATCTAGTGGTTAAGTGGCACGGCTCACAACCGGAAGATGCTTGGTTCGAACCCCATCACAGCACCGGTAGTTACCTCGGGGAAGCAAACCCTTAGAAAATGCAGGAGGAAGCAGACCCTTACATAAAATGGGTGCTGAAGTCAGATGCACTGGGCCGACAGGCGCAAAATAAAAACATAATGCAACGCACACCGCCTTGGGGATTAGAGAAATAAGGCGAATGCAAAAAAAATGCACTCCTGGCATACCCATAGGTGCTCAGTCTCTCTCATCAAATGGCGCAAGATATGGATGCTGATGTTCCCTGTAGCTCGCTGGTTGTACACGCTCCTGCGCAGTCCTCTCATGCGCCCCACTCCGCTCGAACCTCGTTTAATGTCGAAACTTTGCAGTCTGTGGATTGCTGCTTCATCTATTGCGGTGTCCTCCTCCAGCAGGCGGTCATTGATTGATTTCAAAATGTTACTTCTGTCCATCACCAATGTGCCCATGATGGGAGCCCGTGAAGCCAAGATGTCAGCTCTTTCATTGCCCCGAACCCCGGCATGAGCAGGACAGTAGATCCAGGTCAGCGCCTGGAGGTTTGAGGCCTCAACAGCAGCTATCCACTCGTACCTAGGCCATTCCTTCTGTGCCTTCTGAAGTACAGCTTGCGCGTCTATCACGATGACTGCCTTTGTTATAGAAGTCTCAGATATCCATTTCAGTGCTAAGGTCACTGTTTCCGTCTCCATTCTCACACTGGAGGTTGTTGACATGTATGCCCTACTGCGCTCAGCAACGACCTCTCCTCTCATTCTAGCCGAGAAACATCAGCCTAATGTCCCACTGCGCACGACTGATCCGTCGGTGTATATGACAGCGTCACTCTCCTGGGTGTTCTCAGTTATCAGCTGATTTACCTCGTGCTTTGCACTCTCGTTGTTCCGTTCTCTGCATTCCTTGCCTAAGGTTATGATGACTCTCTGGTACTCTATCATTCTATCACCAGTGTGGACCCATTCTTCCCCTTTGGCTATCGTCTCAGCTGGGGTGACGTGTCCGATTGTTGTCTCAGCCTGTGCCATCCATGACGACCCTCTCTTGATTCTTGATCCATTGATGTCTGAGATACTACTGTGCAGGGCGTGCCGCGTGTCTGTGGCGACACGCATATAGGCTTTGACTTGTGCCAGTTTATGTCTGGATGTCACCGATAACAATCCCAACATGTACCTCATCATCACAATCGGGGTATCTCTAGTGCAGCCCAGAACCAGACGCATACCTTCATTCTGGATGAGTTCCAACCTTTCCCACTGTGTTCTTGATAGTGTGAGGATGCCTAGTCCGTAATCGATGACAGACAACACGACCTGACGAAATAGGATGAACAGGAGGCGTTGTTCCAAGTCGGCAGCAGCCATGGTCTTGAGTACTCCTAACCCTCTCTTGCATCTTTGTACGGTGTGGTCTACATGGCAGTTATAGGAAAGACTGCGATCAAATGTCACTCCGAGGTATTTCAACCTGTCACATCTGTCGATGGTGCAACCATCAAAAGTGATGCCCGGGAGTTCAGCCGTTACTATGGAATTATTCAAAGAGCACCACATCATGCAGGCCTTGTTCGGATTGATCTTGGAGCTTGAGTCGCTGCACCACTGTGAGATTCCTTGCAAGGTTTCCTGGATATCTTTGATCAACTCTTGCCTGTCTGAGCCAGTCATGTACGTTAGGATGTCATCGGCAAATGTCAACATTCGCCCTGTCCCTGTGGGTTTAATATTGGCCACTTTTACTGTGTAAATGTTGAACAGCACCGGTGAGAGCGAAGACCCTTGAGGCAGTCCTGGACATATTTGCCTCGGTTCTGATGTCCACGATCCCACGCGTTGTGCAACTGTTCTTTCCATCAGGGCAGCTGATATCCAACTAACCAGCCACGAGTTTAAACCACACTGCTGTAGACAGGTAAAGGTCCCAAAATCGACACGGTTGTATGCGTCTTCCAGGTCGAGTGCCACCGCGACTGTTTCTTGCTTTGACTGAAACCCCCTGTACACATCATACGCGAAAGTTCCAGCGTTAGCCCAGGTTTCCTTCCCTGTTCTATAGCTGCCCAGCGTATCGGGTAGAATCTGCTCCCGTTCAAGGTAGGCCATTATTTTCCTGGCCACTATCTTCTCGAGCAATTTGCCATATACATTGTGTATGGTGACTGTGTACTAGAGGGAAATCGTGCTAAACAAATCTATTAGAATTCATGGAGGAGGTTATTAAAATGATAGATAAAGGGGAGCCAGTGGACGTTATTTTCTAAATTTTGCAAATGCCTTTGATAGAGTAACTCATCAAAGATTATTTCGAAAGTTAAAATCACATGAAATAGGTGGGGAATTTGCCAAATCGATTGAAAATTGGGTAACAGAAAGAAGGCAGAGAGTGGGCATAAATAAGGAGTACTCTGAGTGGTGTGAAGTGAAAAACGAAGTGCCACTGGGCTCGGTTTTGGGACCAATTTTGTTCTTGATATATATAAATGATTTGGACATTGAAATGGGATCCATGATTGCAAAATTTGCTGATGACACAAAACGACGTAGTAGTGTCTTTTCTAAAGCAGAAGTGGATATATTGAGGTCGGATTTAGATAAAATTCGAGACTGGTCTGTGAGATGGCAAAAGGAGTTTAATGTAGATAAATGTACAGTCATCCACATTGATAGATCCAATATGAAACTTAATTACAGAATGGGCGAAAACAATATTATAAAAGGAAAAGGACCTAGGGGTTATAATAGAGCATAAGGTAAAGTGAGTGAGCAAGTCCAGGTAGCAGTGAAAAAGGCAATTGCAATGTTAGGGATGATAAAAAGAAATATTAAACATAGGAGTAAGGAAGTGATAGTCAAACTGTATAAAGCTTTAGTTAGACCTAGATTGGAGTACTGTGTACAGGCGTGGAGTTCTTATCGTAGAGGAGATATAAACACGCTGGAAAGGATGTGAAGTAGAGATACAAAACTGATAGTGAGATTTCAGAATTACAGTTATGAGCAAAGACTCAGAAAACCGACCTACAGTGTCTAGAAAAGAGAAGAATTCGAAGTGATTTAATACATGTTTATAAGATGATAAGAGGAACGGTTAAATTAGACTTTAACAATGTTTGTTTCAAAATACAACTACCAACAAGAACAAGAGGGCACAGCTACAAATAAACTGAAGAAAGGTCCAAGTTGGATATTAGGAAATATTGTTTTAGTCATTGAGTGGTGAATGCTTGGAATGCATTGTCCCAGGAGGTATGGCCAGTTAATGCATTTAAGAATAGATTGGATGCGCATAGCTTTTAGAGCAGGATAATGTAAGTGTAACTGGTTGTGTACAGACTCTGCAGAGTCTTCTAAACCAGTTTAAAGACGTTAAGCCAAGTTCAGTTAAGACCAAGTGAAGACATAAACCTGTTACCATGTAGGCAGACTGGTGACAGTCAAGAGCTAGTGAAGGCAGACCTGACAGAAAGGCCTATTGAAATTTGGGATTGAAATTTGGGCTTCGTGAAGACGTTACGAATCGTGAGTAAGCAGCGTGGTGCTCATCCAGTGGAGTCCTAGCAGGCCATGAGAGGGTCGGGGTTCCAGCCTCCATCCAGTGGTTCTAGCAGGCCATGAGAGGGTCGGGGTACAAGCCTCCAACCAGTGGTCCTAGCAGGCCATGAGAGAGTCGGGGTTCCAGCCTCCATCCAGTGGTCCTACCAGGCGATGAGAGGGCCGGGGTTCCAGCTTCCATCCAGTGGTCCTACCAGGCGATGAGAGGGTCAGGGTTCCAGCCTCCATCCAGTGGAGTCCTACCAGACGATCAGAGGGTCGGGATTCCATGAACAATGCAGGATCTTATATCAAACAAATGACAATCAATGAATTAGAGCCATGAACAATGCAGGATCTTATATCAAACAAATGACAATCAATCAATTAGAGCCATGAACAATGCAGGATCTTATATCAAACAAATGACAATCAATCAATTAGAGCCATGAACAATGCAGGATCTTATATCAAACAAATGACAATCAATCAATTAGAGCCATGAACAATGCAGGATCTTATATCAAACAAATGACAATCAATCAATTAGAGCCATGAACAATGCAGGATCTTATATCAAACAAATGACAATCAATCAATTAGAGCCATGAACAATGCAGGATCTTATATCAAACAAATGACAATCAATCAATTAGAGCCATGAACAATGCAGGATCTTATATCAAACAAATGACAATCAATCAATTAGAGCCATGAACAATGCAGGATCTTATATCAAACAAATGACAATCAATCAATTAGAGCCATGAACAATGCAGGATCTTATATCAAACAAATGACAATCAATCAATTAGAGCCATGAACAATGCAGGATCTTATATCAAACAAATGACAATCAATCAATTAGAGCCATGAACAATGCAGGATCTTATATCAAACAAATGACAATCAATCAATTAGAGCCATGAACAATGCAGGATCGTATATCAAACAAATGACAATCAATCAGGATAAGGGTTTGTTAGCAGGGACAAAAGCTGCAAGTGGATTTTTGAAACTTTTAGTTCTTAGTTCGAGCAGTTCTTCGCCAAAGGGTGGCCACCCTTGTGCAGGTGCCAACTGAGGATTCATTCGTTTCTGTCGCGGGCGCGTGTCGTTCAGTGGGATAGTAGTCTGTCTGTTGTTGGGTCGTGTGCTTGTCTAGTGAATCTCGCCAGCGAGTTGCGGGCTGTCGCCGAGATCTTTTTTTTATCGCTTTGAAACATTATGCACGTGCAAACTATGTGAAAGACACAACAACCCACTAAAACCATAACCGATTAATAAACGACTTAAAATATGAGAAAAATTGTAGAAGAAGTGACAGGTTAACAATGAATGAAATGGTAGCGGAAGTGAGGTCACTAAAGAAAAGGAAATCACCAGGAAAAGATAAGAAAGGAAATGCTAATAGGTCTTGGCACAAAGACAAAGCAGAATCTCCTGGCAGTCACATACTGTAGTTGAAGAGGGGCATGGGTACTTGCGTCTTAATTCACCTCAAACAGAGTTCTCTGGGTTCCCTTCGTAAGTCACGAGACATTCCATTTCGAGTTTTAGGTGAGGACTGTTCAATATAATTTTATTTTAAATAAATAAGTAAAGACTAGATAAAGGTATAAGTGTAGAAAAGATGGTTATATTCAGTTTTGTGAAGGGTTAGGCAGTGGCGTAGCGACGGTCTATTGCGCCCCGGGCGAATTCGGTAGGATGACGCGCCCCCCCCCCCCCACCCCACTGCAAACGACCCCAACCTTCCCCCCAAAAATTGCAACAACAAAATGTGATTTTTACTTTCTATCCTTCATGTGACTGTTTAATGGCGTATGTTAGACACCTACTACTGCGTACGCAGAAGAAGGAGAAGAAGACACTTACTAGATTAACAGTTAACTAAACATGACCAGCAGTTTTGGCTACACTGGTGTTAAATACAAAACAAGTTTAAAATGATGATTGTTTTTGTGCCATGAATAATAGGCTAACAGAGAAGAATTAGAATTATAATAATCGTTTTATACTTTACAAGAGATTTCTTTTCTTGGTTTTCAAGGCAGCAACTGCATCAATAACATCGTCAGAGTGTTGTCTCTAGCCCTTCTCTTTCTAAGTAGTTCTAGATCACTGAACTCAGTCTGTTGTCTCCAGCCCTTCCCTCTAGGTTCTAGATCATTGAACTCAGTCTGTTCTCCAGCCCTTCCCTCTAGGTTCTAGATCACTGAACTCAAAGTCTGTTGTCTCCAGCCCTTCCCTCAAGGTTCTAGATCACTGAACTCAAAGTCTGTTGTCTCCAGCCCTTCCCTCTAGGTTCTAGATCATTGAACTCAAAGTTTGTTGTCTCCATCCCTTCCCTCTGTAAGTAGTTCTAGATCACTAAACTCAAAGTCTGTTGTCTCCAGCCCTTCCCTCTAGGTTCTAGATCACTGAACTCAGTCTGTTGTCTCCAGCCCTTCCCTCAAGGTTCTAGATCACTGAACTCAAAGTCTGTTGTCTCCAGCCCTTCCCTCTAGGTTCTAGATCATTGAACTCAAAGTTTGTTGTCTCCAGCCCTTCCCTCTAGGTTCTAGATCATTGAACTCAAAGTCTGTTGTCTCCAGCCCTTCCCTCTAGGTTCTAGATCACTGAACTCAGTCTGTTGTCTCCAGCCCTTCCCTCTAGGTTCTAGATCACTGAACTGAACGTCTGTTGTCTCCAGCCTTTCTCTCTCAAAACTAAGTAGTTCTAGATCACTGAACTCAGAGTCTGTTGTCTCCAGCCCTTCCCTCTAGGTTCTAGATCACTGAACTCAAAGTCTGTTGTCTCCAGCCCTTCCCTCTAGGTTCTATATCACTGAACTCAGTCTGTTGTCTCCAGCCATCCTCTCTCTAAGGAGTTCTAGATCACTGAACTCATAGTCTGTTGTCTCCAGCCATCCTCTCTCTAAGGAGTTCTAGATCACTGAACTCATAGTCTGTTGTCTCCAGCCCTTCCCTCTAGGTTCTAGATCACTGAACTCAGAGTCTGTTGTCTCCAGCCCTTCTCTCTCTAAATAATGCTAGATCACTGAACTCAAAGTCTGTTGTCTTCAGCGCTTCTCTCTAGATTCTAGATCACTGAACTCAGAGTCTGTTGTCTCCAGCCCTTCTCTCTCTAAATAATGCTAGATCACTGAACTCAAAGTCTGTTGTCTCCAGCCCTTCTCTCTAGATTCTAGATCACTGAATTCAAAGTCTGTTGTCTCCAGCCCTTCTCTCTAGATTCTAGATCACTGAATTCAAAGTCTGTTGTCTCCAGTCCTGCTCTCTCAATACTAAGTAGTTCTAGATCATTCATCAGCTCTAGTTTCAACTGTCTGTTGTCTATCTTCGGCAAGTTTCTCAAGTAAACTAAACAGTTCCCACAATCCTTCATTAAGTGCTTTAACAGTTTCTGCTCGTGCACTCCATCGGGTCTCAGATTCAGGTTTTTCTGTTATCGGCACAGTTTTGTTGAGTTCTTCCCAGCGAATGTGGAGCGGGAGGAAACCATAGATATGGTCTCGATTGTACCGAAGAACGTAATGACGATTGGATCCTGCTTGGCGGAATGAACTCCTGCTAAGTTCAAGTTCTGGTTATCACACTCCTGCTAAGTTCAAGCTCTGGTTATCACACTCCTGCTAAGTTCAAGCTCTGGTTATCACAATTAAATGGCAAACCAGCACAGCAGCATTGTCGCAATAATGAGATCGGCAATGTCAGGGGTATATTGTCATTTGTCAGTTTACCCACTAGGACTCTTTCAAGCGTTGTCTCATCTTTGGCCTGGATGTCAATATAACCCAGAAGCGATTCTTTAATATCCACTGTTTTGTTTACAAAATCCACATCAACAAATCGGATGACTTCTGAAAGCTGTTCTTGATGTCCTAGATCAGGAGTCGAGTCCAGAAGGATTCCATGGCAACGGTCGCGTTTGATATCAAGTAGTTACCGATTACTCGATTAGTTGAAAAGAAGACTAATCAATTCATTAGGTTTTCGGGCGATAGGTGAGACAATGATCTCGGATTTTCTATAGCAGATTTCAAATGGGCTGGCATCATTGGGTCGTACTGCGATATTCATTTGAACAAGGCAAGAACATGTGAGGTCAGGTGAGGTCAGGTCAGGCCAGGACATGTGAGGTCAGGTAAGGACAGGTCAGGCCAGGACATGTGAGGTCAGGTAAGGACAGGTCAGGCCAGGACAGGTGAGGTCAGGTAAGGACAGGTCAGGCCAGGACATGTGAGGTCAGGTAAGGACAGGTCAGGCCAGGACAGGTGAGGTCAGGTAAGGACAGGCCAGGCCAGGACATGTGAGGTCAGGTAAGGACAGGTCAGGCCAGGACATGTGAGGTCAGGTAAGGACAGGTCAGGCCAGGACATGTGAGGTCAGGTGAGGACAGGTCAGGCCAGGACATGTGAGGTCAGGTAAGGACAGGTCAGGCCAGGACATGTGAGGTCAGGTAAGGACAGGTCAGGCCAGGACATGTGAGGTCAGATAAGGACAGGTCAGGCCAGGACATATCAGATCAGGTGAGACCAGGATAGGTCAGATCAGGACAGGTCCGGTTAGGACAGGTCCGGTCAGGTCAGGACTGGACAGGTCAATACAGGTCACGTCATCCGGTCACCGGTGAGGTCGTTTGGGCACACACGAAGACATCCTCACAATACCACGCCATTCCTCTCTGCCAGCGGCGCTGCCTGTGCCTCCTCTTGTCGGAGGTTGATCCGTTCTTTAATGTTGTTCTCCCACCTCTTTATGGGACGACCTCTTCGTCGTCTGCCTTTCCGTGCAGGATCGTATTTGCAAGACTAGTTTTATCTCGATATGTGACCAAACCAAACGAGTTTACTTGTTCTGACAGTTTTCAAGAGGTCTTCAAAAGGCCCTATTGCTATTGTAATTCTATCTCATATTTCCTTATTTGTAACTCGATCTTTGTACGTGACATTTAGAAGTCGTCGGAAACATCTCATCTCCAAGGTCTGTGTCCTCCGCTGCATATCATCTCTAATTGTCCATGTCTCACAAGCATAGAGGGATATTGACAGGACCAATGTATGCATTATTCTGATCTTCGTGCATATGGCTAATCGTTTATCTTGCTAGATTTTGTCCAATCATCATCATGTGAACTTTTTATATGACCACGAAATACTAAATTTTGAGATACTAGAAACCTGATACAGAATAATAATCTTTCAAAATATCTCGCCATCGTTGCTTTTTTGACTGAATTTGTGATTGCACTTCGACATCAATTATTCTTTCATGATATAATCTTCTTTCTGCGTCTTTCCATCTCCATTGTAGTAAATGCTTTACTTTGGCTAGTGCGGTATGTGGAAATGTGGAACTAACATTTTACTTCCCGCCGGTAAATCTGCAAACCAAATTCACTAAAGCAAGTTCTCTATTTTAATTGTTTGAATTGGATCGAATGTTTTGTTCATTTTGCATTAGAAATTTAAACGCTCCGCGTTGCAGGGCTCTGCTGAAACCCCAGACAGCGAAACACCCTCCCTGGGCCAAGACCAAAGTTCAGAACCTCATTTCCGACACAGCACCCCAGGGTATTGAAACTCGAGGTCACTCTGCGGAGTGCACCAACGAATGCATCTATCTCGACAGTATGATATCATCCGATGGGCACAGAGGTCCCAAAATGTCAAAGCGGATCGGACAAGCTGCATTTGCTATGCATGACCTTCGAGGTCTGTGGAGTAACGATACGATCTCCATTGAAACAAAAAGGCGCATCTCCCATTCCTGCGTGGTCCTAGTCCTGTGTGGTCCCAGTCCTGCGTGGTCTCAGTCCTGTGTGGTCCCAGTCCTGTGTGGTCCCAGTCCTGCGTGGTCCCAGTCCTGCGTGGTCCCAGCCCTGCTGTACGGCTCCGAAACCTTGAGACTACTCAAACATGACATCTCAAGACTGGAAACCTTCCACATGAGCAACCAGCGGCGTATCCTGAGCATCCGGATGGCATAACTACATCCGCAACGTGGAGGTCTCTACTAAACAGGCCTCCTCCCAATGTCAGAAACACTTCACCGCCGCCGAGTTTCTTTGGTCTGTCGTGTTATATGGCTGGCCACAAGATTCTACACAAGTTGTTCCTCAGCGCCAAAAGTCTTCCCCCGACCGGCTGGAGGCGCAGAAGTGGCCTCTCCGCGCAGTATGGAGGTAGAACGAAGCCTGGAACCACGCCGCAGCAGTGGGTCGTGGATGTGGCCGACCGACGCAACGGACCTAAGCGAACATTATTATTATTAATAATGTAAAGGCGTATCTTTGACAATCGTTTCCAATAATTATATCCAGTGCTTTTTCACAGCCCGGAATTAAATGATACGCGAATTACAAAGCAATTTTTTTAAATATATGGAATATGACGTCATCAAATAGTGTGTATGGTTGTACGAAAGCCACACTTCCGCTATAGTGACCTTTGAGTACAGCACATGCCGTGTAGAGGAAAACAAGAAACCAAGACATTCTGTTATATGAAATGGACCCCAAGAAAGCAGCAGATCTTGCAGGGCGATTGAAAAAAGCTGGACCGAAAGGTATTGGCGCAGGTCTGGGTATTGCTGCGTTAGCCGGAGGAATCTACGGTCTTACTCAGTCCATATATACAGGTGAGAATCCCAGCTTTGAATCACTGAGTGAGGATGGCCATTGCGGCTTGCCCTCTATGTCGTCTGATGTAACCGAAGCAGTTTCTTTCTCGGACTTTCCTACTTGTCGGTGGTTGCTCGGAATGTAAATTCAAAACTATTCTGTCTTTTAAAAAATGAGAACAGTTTTATGTGACTTAACGTTGTTTGGTTTGTAATTCATTGTTCTTAAACTGATTAGCTACTGAATTGGATAACAGACTCAGAGACTGGCCAGTGTAGCTGAAGAATGACATTTCGATTTGGTTTTCCCATGTGCAGGTACAAAATCAGCTGCATTTTTCTTAATTATTAACATATTTTCATGAGTAATATTCTAATATACCATTTTGTAGGTAAATGAATTGTTGCTAAGATAGATCTAAACAGTTATTTGAAATTTGTAGACTAAATCACTAAAATCAGTCATGAAAATGTTAAATTATTATTCACAACATAAAACTGAAAAGCATTCATTCAAAAATTATAAAAAAGTGCCAACTTATTTTCAATTTTTGAATTTCCAAAACATTTAATGTCTTTCACTTGGCGGTTATCATAAAGTATTCAATAATAAGAAAAACAAACCCAAGAACACAGAAATTGAATAATATTTACACTTCTAATAGTAGTAATAGCTTATTGTCTACTTTAGTGGAATTTTCAAATTGACTCTACAGCATTATAAATACAACTGTTAGAAAGCCCCAGAAAAATGCAATCCAATGATATATCAACCACGTCTCTATGTCGACCGCCACGAAAGTTATGATTTTTTATATATTTAATTTAGCTTAAAAATCCGCAAAGGGTTTATAGAGAAACATTAAAAATATGGTCTATGAAAACTTGTATCCGAAAAGCAGAGTGGAGTGGATAATATGCCGATTATCTCAGCTATTCATGACAGAACACCTGTAAAACCATACATTTTTATATTCGGGAGAACAATATACAACCGATGGCGGTAATTGCATGACTTTTCAAAAAGGCAGGAACTAATTAATATTCAAAATGGCGACCTCATTTGCATAATTCGCAACTAAAATAATGTTGCATTATTTTGTTTCTTCATGTTACACCCCATGTGATATATCGTTTTTACCGTCTTTTTGAGAGGAGCATTAATACATTCATTGTATGCTGTTATTTCAATCAAATGCTTGTAGAATAAGTATACAGAACAAATTATTACACACCCCCCACGTTTTAACAAGATTTTGGAATATTGGAATATACATTGTTAGAAATCAAAAGAATATTAGAAATATACTTACAGAAGGTCCATGGAATATACTTACTACATGTTACAGTTGGATATTCAAATGTGGCATCGTCAAAAACAAAATAGTAAGGAACTGTGTCACTTGCATGTCGTAATCCTTTTTCTGAATGAGTTACCAGCATGTCGTAATCTTTTTCCGAATGAGTAACTAGCATGTTGTAATCCTTGTCTGAAAGAATGAGTTACTGGCATGTTGTAATCTGGACACAACTGATAAATTTAACATAGAAAATATTATCACACAAATTTAACAGGAGGCATGTATGATATGCAGTTTAATTCATTGATGGATGTAGTTTACAAACAAGTGTGTTAGTGTGTCACAGATAAAACATATGGATTAACAGTCGTTATTTGGTAAGTCTGATATGTTAATTGTTGTTGTGTAGTTTTGTTTTTGCATGTTTTTGACTATTTGATAAAAAGTGATATGTTTATATTTTCCACGTAATATGAAAAATATAAAACAGCGACAGAAAATGCACGTCCTCAAAAAGCTAACCAAAAAAAGTTTTAAAATTGCTATGTAACACACAAATAGAATATACTTACAGAAGGTTCCTGGAACATACTTTGCAAATTAATTAAAGTTGATTATTCGTACTTGATGTACCAAGAGAGCGAAATCAGCTAAGATTACATCACCATCATCTGGAGGAAGTTCATCTATTGTCAAATAATTTGGAAAATTGTATCTATAAAAACAGTTGTTATAAATAAAAAGAATCTATCTACAGTTTTTCCAAGGAACAAATTTAATTTAAGAAATCATGCAAATGTGAGGTCTCCTTCGGCAAAGTCAACAAGGAACTGCGCCACTGTCATGATGAAATCATCCTCTGCTGAATGACGTGGACCTGTACAGGTCAAGCAGACAATGCTCTGGCCTCGTTTTTTCCTGTTCTTGATCGACTTGACTTTTTCTTGATACACAACATCTGTGCCTTTATCATGCCATACATGTTGGAGTTCACTTCCTATAATAGAAGAAAAATTGTTAATGAATAACTAACTTATTTTTCACAGTTGTGTCCAACTTTTGAAACATATGTAAATTTAAGATTGGTTCTTCCTTAACAATTCCTTGCTCTATCAGTCTCTGAAACTTATTCCTAACACTATTAGACAATTCTTTAAAAAAAAACAGGAAAAGGCTGCTGACAAAGCAGTACGAGCGAGTCCCACTATGTACTCAAGCGACATTTCTTCTGCTTAAATTCTTTCTGGAAGGCCCTCAGATCATTGCTAAGCTTTATCTCATCTACATACTTATCCTGTTCTGCAGGAAAGGGCTGCTGTTAAAAAGCAGTATAAGTGAGTCCCAGTGTGTACTCAAATGGGATTTCTTCAGCTTCAGTTCTCTCTGCAAGGCCCGCAGAGCCGTGCTCAGCTTCATCTCATCCACACACTTATCCTGGTCTATAAATGTAGTCGGAATAAGAGTTTTGACTTTCCGTATCAGAGCAATCTTTGAGGGATCTCTTGTTTCCTCCATCAGCCGCGCAATGTATCCTTTCATGAGTGGATACACTGGATCAAAGCACGCCAAATGTGCTTTCAGATCAGCAACACACTTCTTGGTTGCCATGGATGAGGAGTAACAATTTCTGAAAATAAAGTTCATTTACAATAACAATAAAATGGTAAAGTGACTAGCTTGAATTTCAAATTCCACAATTCCAATTAAACAAGCAGCCCTCAAATTTACAAAACATAGATAAGTGGATGCAGAAGTGTGTAAAATACCATTGGTGCACTGAAAACCTTCACTGCAGTAGGTGCAACCATACAAACTTATCTATAGAATGAACATTGAAAAAAAAATGGAGGACATCGTAACCCTGGACCACCATGGTAAGTGGCTAGCTTGAATTTCAAATTCCACAAGTTCAATTAAACGAGCAGCCCTCAAATTTACAAAACATTCAGATCAGTGGATGTAGAAGTGTACAAAATATCATTGGTGCACTGTAAACCTTCACTGCAGTAGGTGCATCCATACAAACTTACCTATAGAATGAACATTAAATGATAAGATTAAGAAGTCTGATACTGATGACCTGATGAGTAAAAATTGTATGCCAGTTTTTAACTAAATATTATATAAGTTTGAGCAATGTGTATCAAATGTAATTGCAGAACATGATTGAAGTGATAAAGATCGATCAAATAACTTAACCATGACCATGTTTCAAATTAGTGAAGTACCTATGTCTAAAACTGATTAATTGTAATCAGGACGGACTGGTCAAGGAGGAAAAACAATGGCGGAAATTGTAACCCTGGACCAGCATGATAAAGTGACTGGCTTGAATTTCAAATTCCACAAGTAAAATTAAACGGGCTTCCCCCCAAATTTACAAAACATACAGATAAGTGGATGAAGAAGTTTAAAAATACCATTGGTGTACTCAATACCTTGGCCTAGTAGCTAATTTATAGAAATGAAAACTTACCTTTTACAATTGCTTGAAATTCCGATGAAAGCGCAAATTTTCAATCAAATTTTATCCGGTCAGCGCTAAAGTACCTACTTATTGTCATCACATCTCTATACCACATAAGAAAAAGTTTCCAAAATTTTGAAAAACCATTTCTCCAATTTATTGACAGTACAATGAGTACATCAATGTGAGCACCACCTGCAGGATCATGTGTACACTCTAAAACAGTTCTTTGGATGCAGATGTGGCTTTTCTGGGCAATACAAATTTGTTCAGGCTCTCTTTGCAGAAGTTGAGCATACACCACAGTTCCTATCTTTGTCTGAGTGATCCACAAGATGCTTAGTACCCTCATCTTTTAATTTTGTTCCCTCTTTGAATTTTCACCCAACATGATTGCTATTTGTGGTTACTACCTCTTGTGGGATGATAAATGCAGCCTTCTCACCAGCATGACGGAGCGTGTATAATAGATCTATGAGCATTTACCTGTAAAACTTCAATAATGCAATAAAATATTTGTTTCCACCATTTTCTTGTTTTTCTTAGGAAGCTGCCATAGTATGATACCATCTGGTCGCTATGGTCACACCTATTCATTCATACATAGGTTGTATTACTGCACTACCTTTGGTTTTTCAACTGTTGTCTCTTCGAGTTGTAACCTGCTCCATCTGAACTATAGTGCTGGGGGATACAATAATACATGGCTTTCTGATCTGGCCAAGCAACACGTATCTGGAACCCATCACTATTTCTGTACCACCAAGCTTCTCGGTGCTGTAAAGAAATTGTCTTCAGTTGAAGCGGAACATTGTTCCTGTTGATGTTGAGTGTGCCAGCATAATCACTTCCTCTACTCAACAGATATGTAATCATGGTGTCTACAGTGTAGTACCTATCCGCAAATACATGGTGGCCTTTTCCAATTCCTTGCAGCAGGTAATCAAACACCTTCACTGCCTAAATTGTGCGGTCATTGACAAGTAGGACGTATTTTGTCAGAAGTATGTCAATACAGAGTAGACATACGCTGCGGTAGAATCACACAGTTCAAAGGTCCATAACCTCTTCCTCATATAGTTCTTGTAGCACTTGGTTATCTACATCTCCTTAGACTACCCCACATACTATTAATGTCCATCTCCCTAAACTACCCCCACTTACCATTAATGTCCATCTCCCTAGACTACCCCCACTTACCATTAATGTCCATCTCCTTAGACTACCCCCACTTACCATTAATGTCCATCTCCTTAGACTACCCCCACTTACCATTAATGTCCATCTCCTTAGACTACCCCCACTTACCATTAATGTCCATCTCCCTAGACTACCCCCCACTTACCATTAATGTCCATCTCCTTAGACTACCCCCACTTACCATTAATGTCCATCTCCCTAGACTACCCCTCACTTACCATTAATGTCCATCTCCTTAGACTACCCCCACTTACCATTAATGTCCATCTCCTTAGACTACCCCCACTTACCATTAATGTCCATCTCCCTAGACTACCCCCCACTTACCATTAATGTCCATCTCCTTAGACTACCCCCACTTACCATTAATGTCCATCTCCCTAGACTACCCCTCACTTACCATTAATGTCCATCTCCTTAGACTACCCCCACTTACCATTAATGTCCATCTCCCTAGACTACCCCCCACTTAACATTAATGTCCATCTCCCTAGACTACCCCCACTTACCATTAATGTCCATCTCCCTAGACTACCCCCACTTACCATTAATGTCCATCTCCCTAGACTACCCCCACTTACCATTAATGTCCATCTCCCTAGACTACCCCCCACTTACCATTAATGTCCATCTCCTCATCCTCATATAGTTCTTGTAGCACCTGGTTATGTAGTTCAGTTATATACTATATTGTATCCCTTTCCTGGTCTTGTAAAAGGTTTACGTTATATCTTGTTCTGCTTATTCCCCTTACTTGGTACATTTAGAGTTTGAGCTGCAAGATTCCACGCAGCATGGGGTGGTCTGAGGCCATGTCTGCGCCTAGGTTTACCCTTACATCTTGTAGCGTACTTCTGAATGCTTGACTGGCACAGATGGGGTCAATGGTTTTCTGTCTGGAGATCTCCATGTTGCCTTATGTACCGTCTTGTGTGGAAACATGCTTCCTCCAATTGTCATTTTGTTTAGCATATGAACCTCGCCAACATCTCTCTATTATTGTTTAGCTCTCCTCCTTCTTCTGCATTTGTTCTCAATCTTCCACTACCAAGCCCTGAACAGGGCTTTGCAAGTAGCAGGATGTTGTCCGGAGAACGGAATGTGGTGTTGCTAGGTTACAGCTCGATTGCGATCTTTACACCTTTTGGTCCGACACGTCCATCTCTAGTGTTTAGCTGTTCCATTCCATAATGTGTTGAGAACCCAGGTTATCTGCTCCCACTTCACATTGAAATCATTCATCAGTATGCTGAGATTTTTTAATTTGGTGAAAATGATTTACCGTTGCAAGTACAAATGAATGTCAGCTTGGCTATCCAATAGGCAGGCTGTACTGTAAGAGTTAATACTTAGTATTACTTAATAATTAATTGACATACACATTTTGATAATTGTTTGCAAGAATCACTTTCATTGCATTTCTTTGATCTGAACAGTTGATGGTGGGCACAGAGCCATCATCTTCAGCAGACTGACAGGGATAAGACCAGAAGTCTATGTGGAAGGCTTGCATTTCAGGTACTGCCTTTCAATTTGGAAATTTCTCATTTTAAATGCTTGACATGCTCTTATTTTCACAAATGCTGTCTTTTTGTTGTTGGAAAAGTTTTATTGTAAGATTATGCTGTTTCTTCATGATTTTTGTTGGTTAAACATCTACGCACATTCTCTCTGACCTCCCTTTGTGGTATAACCAGATCCTCTGGAGTCTTGTGCTAGTAGTTGATTTGATGGGGCATGGGAAACATGTTGAGGGAGGTCTACATCTACATATGTATGGCAAGTCCCAGTCCAGATGACAGTGTAGATCCTCACAAAGAAGGAGCACCATTTTCCCACTGAAAACCCAACATATCCCACTTAACAAGCACCTGAACAGAATTCAATAACTACACATAGTGCACAAACATATGAAACCGTTGATCATCATCTCTTTGAGTGCTCACTAGACAACAGCTGATAAACATATGCAGATACCATTACATGTCATTGGGCCTAGGGCGAGAGCATGGATGCTGCTGGATCTATAATAAAAGAACAATCTATATTTTCTTCTCGGGTCCTTGGTCAATGATGGTCTGATGATGTCTGTGAGCCAGCAACAAACTCCCTCTATATCACCCGTTCTGGAGTTATACACAATGTCCCAGCTGTAGTTCATGAATTAAGTTGCCTTAGGTTGACCTCTCGTCCATCTTGTTGTTGAATGCCCACAATCACAGATCCACTGAGGACCAGGTCATCCTCATAGCCCAGGAGATAGAAGATGCCTACCAGGCACAGAAACACACAGTAGCTGTTTGGGTGGATCTGGAAAAGGCATTTGACAAAGTCTGGAAAGATGGACTTAGAGTCAAGCTAAGAAGAAGTGATGTTTGTGGGAAAATGTACAAGTGGATCAACCACTACCTCAAACAAAGAACGGCCAGAGTCCAAGTACAAGGGCAGATGAGCAAAAAGGTGACACTTGAGCAGGGAGTACCCCAAGGGGGAGTACTGTCACCCACACTCTTCCTGGTATATATAAACGATATTACAGAGAATATACCAAGAAGAGTCCATAGCTCAATGTTTGCAGACGATCTGGCTATGGGGACCTCTGAAAAGAATCTCACCATAGCAAGAAATCGGATGCAGACGGCCCTAACATCGCTGGAAGAGTGGGCGAACTCATGGCTGGTCAAAATAAACGAGGAGAAAACCACATGCACAATATTCTCGCTTTCATTAAAACCCCAAAGTACCAAATTAAGTCTAAATGGCAAAATCCTGCAGCCAAACGACAACCCAACCTATCTGGGAGTCACATTTGATCGGCGCATGACATGGAAAAGTCAGATTGAGAGAAACCGAATGAAAGCCAGAGAAAGAATGGCAATCATGAGGAAACTTGCTGGCACAAGCTGGGGAGCAGACGAAGGCATACTAAAGAAACTGTACACTGGAAGAGTGAGAGCAGTTCTCGAGTAGGGCATTGCGGCATGGACAACAGCAGCGAAGGCGAACTTCGATAAAGTTAGCAAACTTCAAAACCAAGCCATGAGAATTATAACAGGTGGCATGAAGTCAACGCCAATTGTAGAACTTGAAAAGATTACAAAACTGCAATCCATGACCGATAGAAGAGACTGCAGAGCCCAGCTGCAGTCAGAGAAACTCCGAAGACTGACCGACCATCGAATGCACCAGAGACTAAACAATTTGGGAAATGGGAAACTAAAGCGGAGAAACTTTGCAGAAATAGCCAAAGCAAAGATGCACAAGGATCCCATAAACGCACTAACAACACCAAAACCCATCACTACTGTACGAAAACCTACCTGGAGGCAGGATATATTTCCAGAGGTGGTAGAAAATATACCAGGTATTGCAAACAAAAACTACCAGACTGAAAAAGAAAGGAGAGATACTACCCTAAGCTTCATAACGAAAAGCTACCCAAGCATGGACTGGACCCATGCATACACCGACGGTTCTGTAACAAATACTACACAGAACGGAGGGGCATGAGCATTCCTGAACCTACCAAATGGCAGACAAATAACACTGTCATTCGCTACTGGTAAGTACACAAGCAATTTCAGAGCGGAGGCAGAGGCACTGAGGGCGGCAGTGGAAGAAATGGTGACACACAAAGAAAATGAAAGCCATATAGTCCTGCTTACAGATGCTCTCGCCGTAGTCACAGCGCTAAAAAGCCAGAAAAATACTGAGCTTAATGACCTAAGAGCAGCACTCTGCAAACTGTGCCAGCAGTCCGCACCAAGAAGGGTAGTGGTACAGTGGGTCCCATCACACTGCAACATCCA
Source organism: Ariolimax columbianus (assembly GCA_036924085.1). Classification (NCBI taxonomy): domain Eukaryota; kingdom Metazoa; phylum Mollusca; class Gastropoda; order Stylommatophora; family Arionidae; genus Ariolimax; species Ariolimax columbianus. The sequence continues at coordinate 712,211 of JAVGWX010000005.1, read as the reverse complement.
AGGCAATGAGGAGGCAGACAGACTGGCAAAAGAAGGTGCAAGACTACCACAAACAGATACTAGCATGACGTACGAAGAGTCAAAACGGCTTATCAAAGCCAGATACATGACCAAATGGGAAACCGAACATGCTGGTTACACCAAAAACGATGCCTATTACCAGTTGAACCGAAGAGAGCAGGTCGTCGTCTTCAGACTTCGCACTGGCCACAATAGACTGAGGTACCACCTATTCAACAAATTGAAGATAGGGTATACCGACGAATGCCCGTGCGGTACTGGTAAAATGACCGCTGAACATCTGCTGCTGAACTGCCCGACATACGAGGATCAGAGAGAGCAAATGTGGCCATCACCAGTGGAACTGCAAGACAAGCTCTATGGCAGTGGCGACAGCCTCAGGATGACCGCCGCTTTTTTCGAAAAAATAATGGTTACTGTCTGACTGCGTACGCAGAAGAAGAAGAAGAATGCCCACAATGAATGTTTACTTTTTTTGTGCACCCTGAAAAGGATGTTAAGTGGCAGGCTGTAGTAGCTTTCATCACATCCTGAGCATGCTGATGAAGGTTGACCACGGTCCTTCAGGCTGTAGTGCTATGCTTGGCTCCATCTGCGTGGTGCTCACTACTACATGGATCATCTTGAAAACAGTCAGTTTCCAGGGAACATTACATGGAAGAGAGACTGTGGTCTTGGTCAGTGTATTGGCCCTGATGTGACGTCCTGGTCAGTACTTTGTGCCTAATTGAACTAGCATCTCAGTTCCACCCCAAACTGGTCTTAGGTCGACCTCATCCAACTGTGGTCTTAGGTCGACCTCTCATCCAACTGTGGTCTTAGGTCAGACTCTCATCCAACTATGGTCTTGGGTCAGCCTCTCATCCGTCTGTGGTCTTAGGTCAGTCCCTCATCCAACTATGGTCTTGGGTCAGCCTCTCATCCGTCTGTGGTCTTAGGTCAGTCCCTCATCCAACTATGGTCTTGGGTCAGCCTCATCCAACTGTGGTCTTAGGTCGACCTCTCATCCAACTGTGGTCTTAGGTCAGACTCTCATCCAACTATGGTCTTGGGTCAGCCTCTCATCCGTCTGTGGTCTTAGGTCAGTCCCTCATCCAACTATGGTCTTGGGTCAGCCTCTCATCCGTCTGTGGTCTTAGGTCAGTCCCTCATCCAACTATGGTCTTGGGTCAGCCTCATCCAACTGTGGTCTTAGGTCGACCTCTCATCCAACTGTGGTCTTAGGTCAGACTCTCATCCAACTATGGTCTTGGGTCAGCCTCTCATCTGTCTGTGGTCTTAGGTCAGCCTCTCATCCGTCTGTGGTCTTAGGTCAGCCTCTCATCCAACTGTGATCTTAGGTCAGCTTCTATCATACAAGCCTGATGGGTAGGGTCACAGTAATGTTGAAAAAAGGTAGCCACCCTTGGCAGGTTACACATTTCTAACAATCCACTGATGTTGTTTTGTACTTTAGTTATAATGTTGCCTACTAGGACCTAGACTTAATGTTGCCTACTAGGACCTAGACTTAATGTTGCCTACTAGGACCTAGACTCAATGTTGCCTACTAAGACCTAGACTTAATGTTGCCTACTAGGACCTAGACTTAATGTTGCCTACTAGGACCTGGACTTATTGTTGCCTACTAGGACCTGGACTTAATGTTGCCTACTAGGACCTGGACTTATTGTTGCCTAGTAGGACCTAAACTTATTGTTGCCTAGTAGGACCTAAACTTATTGTTGCTTCTAGGACCTATACTTATTATTGCCTACTAGGACCTGGATTTATTGTTGCCTACTAGGACCTAGACTTATTGTTGCCTACTAGGACCTAGACTTATTGTTGCCTACTAGGACCTAGACTTATTGTTGCCTACTAGGACCTAGACTTATTGTTGCCTACTAGGGCCTAGACTTAATGTTGCCTACTAGGACCTAGACGTAATGTTGCCTACTAGGACCTAGACTTATTGTTGCCCACTAGGACCTAGACTTATTGTTGCCTACTAGGACCTAGACTTATTGTTGCCTACTAGGGCCTAGACTTAATGTTGCCTACTAGGACCTAGACGTAATGTTGCCTACTAGGACCTAGACTTATTGTTGCCCACTAGGACCTAGACTTAATGCTGCCTACTAGGACCTATGAGTACATGTCCTGTTTTTCAGCCCTACTCGCATACATACAAAGACACATACATGCTTGTATTTGCCCATGTCCTTGAGTTTCCAGCTTCTGTCACTAAGTTATTCATATGATATTTCTATGTTTATCTTTTCATAATATAAAATGAGTAATGCATTATTTTTGTCTACTCTAGAGTTCCCTGGTTCCAGCATCCAATTATATATGATATTCGATCACGACCTCGGAAGATCTCTTCTCCTACAGGCAGCAAGGGTAAGATTAAATGGCCAGTTCCTGGATGTTATCAACTATATTTGTCTCTTGTGTCACCAGTCGTGCTTGCACACAACACTCTAAATACATTCAACAATCATTTGTGCCACCAATCATGTTTGCACACAACACTCTAAATACATTCAACAATCATTTGTGCCACCAATCATGTTTGCACACAACACTCTAAATACATTCAACAATCATTTGTGCCACCAATCATGTTTGCACACAACACTCTAAATACATTCAACAAACATTTGTGCCCCCAATCATGTTTGCACACAACACTCTAAATACATTCAACAAACATTTGCAACAAATTCATTCAGCTCTACCACTTGAATTGTTTGTCTTAAATTATTCTGTTCATGAATAAAATAACATACAAAATGTGAAGTTATTTCTAACTTTCAAGCTGACAAATAAACAGTCTGTATTGGACATGAACATTCAATAAAGTTTACAACAATAAGAGCAGTTGAAGGAGAGACACACAAAACTCTCCAGCAAAAGCTGTGACCTGATGCAGGTGAAGTCTTTGAGAAGCAGAGGAACAGTTGACTGAAAATGGAGTTGAACCAACCTTTGAAGAAGTATGTTGTTAAACTCCAGTCTTGATTGTTTGATGGGTTTAGTGCTCATGTATCTTGCTCCCCTGACATTAACTGTGGCTATAACCTACCAGATTATTGTTCTGTCCTTATCAGACAAGCTCTCCTTGAAATGAGTAATTGAATATTACTGGATTACTGTACGACCTGTTCTTCAGGGGCTGTTACCCGTTGTGGGTCCCAACTTCTCTTTCAACGGTCTCTGTCTTGGGCCACAATGGACCAGTGGATAATGAGTCACCCATCTGTGGCATTGTGAATGTTGTTGCAGGATGAAAGGGGGTTGGACCAACGTGTTGGTGGTTATCTCGGTGGTCATTTCTTGTCTCTGGGGTACCATATTGCTGTCCATTGATCATCTGTTCTTCGCAGTAAGTGGCCTCCAGCGATGTTTCATCTTGTCTGCATAAATAACTACATCTTCCATCAGGGGCAATTGGCGTATGTCTGAATTATGAAGACCATTTGTGTGCCGGCTATATCGCATGAGGCCGACCATGCATCTCTCGAGGGAGACTTGGGTCACTGAGTTTGGACTTCATCTCCTCCGTGAGTGTCCATGTTTCCACCGCATAGCATATTGCAGGTAGTACTGTGGAGTTGTATAGAGAGGCACGCAGGCTCTGGTCATAGATGTTGTCCAGTTTCGAAGAGAAAGCCGCCTAACCGGCCCGGTGCCATCTTGTCAACTCTGGCCTAAAGCCGTTCTGCATTTTGAACAGGCGCCAAAGGTAGATGTAATCGTCCTCATTGTCCAATCTCTCTCCATCTAGGAAGGCTGGGTCACGGAAAGTGAAACGATTGCCCACCACTTTCGTCTTGGGCGTGTTCATTTCGAATCCCGCTTTCTTTCCCTCTCTGTGGAGCACTGCTAGCATTTCATTTGTGTCTGTGGCTGCCCCGTGATGAATACTAGGTGATCTGCAAAGGGAAACTAACTTAGTTGTGGCTGCCATTTATGTTGATGCCAAAGGTATCCCAGTCGCACCGGCTGATTATGGATTCCAGGCATGGGGAGGAAAAAGGCTCGGTGAGATGGGGTCCCCTTGACGTACTCCTTTCTGTATGGGTACTACTACCAGTCTTTGGAAGGGTCGAAAGGTAGTTGCGCAATCTGTGTAGCAGTCAGCAAGGATTCTTGTGTATCCCCGGTCGACTCCTTGATCTATTAGAGATTGCCAGACGAATTTTGGTTCTACCGAGTCAAATGCTTTCTTGTAGTCGATGGTGTAAATGAGTGGGGTTTACTATACATGGTTGGTTGGTATGTCAGCGTATTGTCACATCTTGTGCACAAAACAGTAATAAGTCAGGAGGGTCGTTTAGAAATGGAATTTGGTTCTTGCTGCTTGCAATTGAGCCGTAATTGATTTTTTACTTTCAGATCTTCAGATGGTGAACATCTCCCTGAGAGTTTTGTCTCGGCCTAATGCTCTTGCTTTGCCTCAGATATACAGACAGCTGGGCACAGACTATGATGAAAGAGTTCTTCCATCAATTTGTAATGAGGTAAACAGTAGGAGACCCTCCATGAAATGTGCTGTCCGTGTTTAATGTAGACACTCTATTTCTGATTATTAATTGGTATGTAACTGTAACAGACCCCACTGTTTGCCCTGGCCGTTATTCTAACTTAGAACATTCTCACACTCATCCACATCATTCATGACCATACTCAGTAAAGGACATATCACACAGCAGGTGGCATATTTATTATATAATACTCATACCAGAAAAATGAGTAGTGAAATTACAAACACAATACAATACATATCATCTTAACTAAGTATTCTATTATTATATATATGTTAATATACATATTAACTAAAACTGAAATTTTAAGCATTAGCTCTTGATGGAATTCCCAACTATCTAAAACCCGGTTCTACTGCTTACACACATCACACATACATCCCCTTAACTGCATCCTCAACACACCTTATCAAAAACTTCCTCACTCAAATCTCCTCAGGCGGGCGATCTGGACATACCTCGTTCACAATGTGCCCTCTTTACATCACACGTTTAGATTATCTATTAATACAAAACTCACACACCTATTTGAGCGATCCTGTTCTATCACTAACATTCGTACAACAGTTTATCAATCGCTCCTCTAAGTCGGTGAGCTAAACCAGACTCCTATCTACATTCACTCTCTCGCTCTCCTCTCCTCTCCATCCAGCCTCCTGAGCTAAACTTTCTCGAGTTATATACACTCAAGCAAAGTCAGAGCTTGACCAATGGATCTCAGGGGATGGCTCTATTCAGTCTTATTGGAACGAAATACTTTGTACACCTGTCACTCATCAATCGCAGCAAGCTCCGTTGCCAATCCGCCTGTCACTCATTCTCCCCCTACCCAAATCGGAAGGCCAGTGGTCGGCTCCTACCTGTCCACATTCTTTGCCCCAACTCTGTTCTCCTTTGTTGAGACTGAGTGACCTTGACACGCATTCAGGTAACTTTATCAGCAACAACATCACCCCTGTTCTAAACTCTGCTCTGGCGGGAACTGTTACATAATATTGTTGAGATAAATGTTGATATATAGTGTTGTCTATGACTACCATATCAAGTATGTTGTTTTCTATGACTACCATCTCAGGTATGTTGTTGTCTACGACTACCATCTCAGGTATGTTGTTGTCTATGACTACCATCTCAAGTATGTTGTCTATGACTACCATTTCAGGTATGTAGTTGTCAGTGACCACTGTGATCCTGTTCTCTGACATTGGTATTTCATCATTTATAAGTAGGGCTTGTATTGTGAATAGCCTGCTTTCTCTCTGAGCACACATGTTAGACTTTAGGTAACTGTCCTACACTTGTTAGACTTTAGGTAACTGTCCTACACATGTTAGACTTTAGGTAACTGTCCTACACATGTTAAACTATTGATATGACTATTAGACAATTTTGATGAAACTTTTATACTATTTATGAAACTCTACTACACCGATTAGACTATTGATGAAACTCTACGACACTGATTACTCTACATTATCAGGTTCTCAAAAGTGTCGTGGCCAAATTTAACGCCTCTCAGCTGATTACCCAGCGCCAACAAGTTTCTCTGCTCATCAGACGAGAGCTGACCCAGCGAGCCAAGGATTTTCACATCATTCTTGATGATGTCTCCATTACTGACCTCAGCTTTGGGAAGGAGTACACGTCTGCCGTTGAGGCCAAGCAGGTACGTGGTCTAATCCTGATCTTAGTTGTCAAATCTTGCCTTGCTCCCATTATTTGTCAGCCAGCCTTCCTGTCCTACAACACTCTCGTCATATTCCTTCATCTGATCACATGTTCAGACAGTAGCATTCTACTTTATTCAGTCTTTGCACAACCACCTAATGTTGCCTTATGTCACAACCACCTAACGTTGCCTTATGTCACAACCACCTAACGTTGCCTTATGTCACAACCACCTAACGTTGCCTTATGTCACAACCACCTAACGTTGCCTTATGTCACAACCACCTAATGTTGCCTTATGTCACAACCACCTAACATTGCCTTATGTCACAACCACCTAACGTTGCCTTATGTCACAACCACTTAACGTCACAAATGTCACAACCACCTAACGTCACAAATGTATTGGTTATCTACAATGTTGAGAATATTTGTGCACCTGTCCCACAGGTTGCCCAGCAAGATGCACAGAGGGCTCAGTTTATTGTAGAGAAGGCCATCCAAGAGAAACAGCAGAAAGTTGTTCAGGCAGAAGGTGAGGCTGAAGCTGCCCGGCTCATCGGAGAAGCAATGAGTATCAACCCTGGCTACCTCAAGCTGAGGAAGATCCGTGCTGCTCAGACCATTGCCAGAACAGTAAGTCATTCATTCATGTGGGGTTCCCTGCTCGACCCCATCCTTATGTGGGTCTCCCTGCATGACCCCATCCTTGCGTGGGGCACCCTGCTGGGCCCCATCCTTACATGGGGCTCCCTGTGGGCCCCATCCTTATGTAGAGCATGAAATAGCAGGGCAACTGGCTCCTACTATGTATACCATACAAGGATGGTTGTGAGTGAGGCTAGCAATTCTATTATGTGAAGTGTTGTGCCACAATGAGACATAAGTGGTTTAGTTTAGACTTGTGGCCCCATGCCCTTATTGGACAAACAATGGAGATTAGTGATTAAATGTGGATCGTCACATTTCTACAAAAACATGAGCTTGAAACACAAGTCATGTGACTGCTGTCATAGCTTGAAACACAAGTCATATGACTGTTGTCATCAGAGGTGATCATCTGATCTGTCTAACTGTAGTTTCTCTAACCAGTGGTGGTTGTGATTTGCTGTTTACAGCTGTAATTGATCATTTCATACATCAGCTACAACTTCCATGATGTGTATGTTGTAATTGATCATTTCATACGTCCGCTACAACTTCCATGATGTGTATGTTGTAATTGATCATTTCATACATCAGCTACAACTTCCATGATGTGTATGTTGTAATTGATCATTTCATACGTCCACTACAACTTCCATGATGTGTATGTTGTAATTGATCATTTCAAATATCAGCTACAACTTCCATGATGTGTATGTTGTAATTGATCATTGCATACATCCACTACAACCCCCCCCCCCCCCCCCCAATTGAACAACTGTGGGAGGAACATTCATGATTGTCTTATCTCTCATACAGATTGCCCAGTCTCAGAACAGAATCTACCTGAACACTAACTCGCTGATGATGAACATCGGAGAGGAAAGTTTTGATAATGCCGCAGACACACTGTACAATAAGAAGAAGAAGTAAGAGGTAACATGTCCAGCTTGTCCGCCAGTAGTCCAAGCTTCCACTGTGAGAGAGCAGACACGCCAGGTTGTGCTTGTGTAGCTACATTTAATAATATAGCTCGGCTGAACTCTTGTGTCAGGGAATGACAAACAATAGTCTAGGCTTGTACGATGGTCGCTGTTTATGGCATACATCTTGTTCAAGCTCATCGTCTGCTTCTGTCCTCAGTTTGTATTACCTTTTTCCTCAGTTTCACCTTCTCCTCAGTTTGAATTACCTTTTTCCGCAGTTTCACCTTCTCCTCAGTTTCACCTTCTCCTTACAATCTTTGTTAGGCTAGAACATTGTTAGACATAGATTACTGATAATTTCCCGAGCCTAGATGACTTCTGGTATTGACAAGAGAACATGTGTAACCTTCTCTGTCTGACTTTGATAATAATTTTTTTTACACTTGCATACGCAACCAAATAATAAGACTTTTATGCCGAGTTTGAAATGTCCATGTCTTCAAATCTATTGATTGCTTTTTCTTAAGCAAATAGATATGATTTTATGTTGACTTGTGAATTGTTTGTGAAAGAATATGTTTATGTGTGAATCATATTACAGCATAACTACAATCCGTTTCTCATGGGTCCCAGTCAAAGTCTCAATCGTTTATGTATTGTATTAACCTAACCATGTGTGGTTTACATCTGATCAAATAATACATTATTTGTCGGATGTTGAAGTCCAAATTCCGTTGCACCAAAATGACAACTTTAAAAGTTTACCACGTTCGTAAATATGGACCTGGTATTAATAGCTACACATTAAATGAAAGATATTCTGCCATCTTTAGGCCAATATAAGTAGGTAAGCGTTTACTGTAAACTAAACGACGAAACATTGTTAGATGGCGATTTCAGTCGAGTTGACTGAAATTGATGCTTTGGAACAGGTTTGTCGAACGGAGCTGTAACGGTGAACAGTAACATCACAATTGTAGAGAGATTTGATGGGTTGCAAGAATGTCTGTCACTGGTTGGCTGTTGGATGTTCAACAAGACTTTTGACTAACAACTTTATTATAAAACAGAATTGTTGTGTAATTATGTTTTGTGATTGTGCATTATGTTGATGTGTGCAGTCCCATGTTATGAGTGTGTAAGTACAGAGGACATTTATGTAGGACAGGTTGAAGGACATAATAAAGGATCTGTTTCTTCCACTGGTCTTATTTGTTGCTGTGAGAATTATTTGCTGTGTTGAGTCATTATCTTAACAGATGCTGTTGAGTAAGAATCGATGTCACTGTACTCCAGGCAGAACACAAACTGAAGGCTGTGATAGTTCCTATAGTTGACTGGTTGTACACACTCTTCCTCCTCTCCGGAACTCCTTCCTGCCGGATCCCATGCCAGTTTAATATTGAGTAATCTGCAAGTGTATGGATTAGTGTCGTCATCCAAGAGGCAGTCATTGATCCACTTCAAAATGTCGTCCATATCCAGTGTCCCTGCTTTCAGTACCTTCAAGACCTCAGTGTCAGCTCTTTCATTACCACAAACTGCAGCGTGACCAGGGCACATGATATGAGGGGGCTCCAGGTGGATCCACAAGTGCAATGTGACCAGGGCACATGATTCAGGGGTCTCTACCATCGGTGGATCCACAAAGTTAGTGTGTGACTACTACATACTTTGAGCATCTATGGCTGACATCACACCATTTTTGAAAATGTTAAACCATTTGTCAGGAGCTGGTGTCTGATTGGTTAGGATACCAATGGGTACCATATCAATTGACCGAGGAACATGGGTTCCAAACCTCAGTACTTACTTACTTATATACTTTTCGTGTCGTAGGCACCATGCCACACTTTATTCTTCCAGTATTCAGCCATGTTGATTTCCCTGTCACTGGCAATCAGTAGGTCATCCATGTTACAAGTCTCTGGGAGGTTTAGACAGATCATCATATGACCCTGGTCTTGTGTTATTCCACATTTCATCATCCCTGTATCCTCATCTTTTCAGGTTTTTCCTGCATCGTGATACACCAGTTCAAAGTTTTTAGTGACTTCCTTGTTGCGTAGGGCAGGAGATGTCCTCAGTAAGACCTGTTTATTGCGTCAAGCAGAACTTGTGATTTGTTTATTGGGTCAAGCAGAACTTGTGATTTGTTTATTGGGTCAAGCAGAAGTTGACACCATGCATGTCATTTCGTGCTGACGTAAGGTCGTAGATGTGGACAGTTAACACATGTAAATAAAGCATTTCGTTATGCTGTGCTTGGATTTCATATATTGTGAATAAATAGTTTCAGGAATACAAATTGGGAGTCATTACTTTCTGTTCAGTCGTCGCAGTTTGCTCTACTTTCAAATTTTACTTGAACTTGCAACAAACACACGCTTTGAACTTTGCAAGACAATGAGTGTACTATCACCTCTTGCACTTACAGAGTTGGACAATGAGTGTACTATCACCTCTTGCACTTACAGAGTTGGACAATGAGTGTACTATCACCTCTTGCACTTACAGAGTTGGACAATGAGTGTACTATCACCTCTTGCACTTACAGAGTTGGACAATGAGTGTACTATCACCTCTTGCACTTACAGAGTTGGACAATGAGTGTACTATCACCTCTTGCACTTACAGAGTTGGACAATGAGTGTACTATCACCTCTTGCACTTAGAGTTGGACAGCGAGGCATACTACCAACTCTTGCAGTTATAGAACACTTTGTTGGACAATGAGGTGTGTTACTTCCTTGTGCAAGCAGGAAAGGACTGAGCAAAGTCAGATCTTATTACCATCAATTGGTCACAGATCTTATTACCACGAATTGGTCAAAGATCCTACTCACAGATCTTATTACCACCAATTGGTCAAAGATCCTACTCACAGATCTTATTATCACGAATTGGTCAAAGATCCTACTCACAGATCTTATTACCACCAATTGGTCAAAGATCCTACTCACAGATCTTATTACCACCAATTGGTCAAAGATCCTACTCACAGATCTTATTACCACCAATTGGTCAAAGATCCTACTCCCAATGCCATTTTGTGGTCTGGTCAAAGTTTGTGTGTGTCTTAACACATTTCTTTTTTATTCATCCCTTTTACATGTACCAGCTAAAAAATCTCTTCGTTGTGTGCGATTGATGTTTTCTAATCCGTTGTGACACACTTCAGGTCAGATATGTGAGATAGCTCAATTGTCTGGAAAACTCAAGCCATGACAGGCTATCATGTTATTGTTTGCAGTATTCTGAGAGGTTAGGAAGTCCTGTGAAACAGTTGAACAAACAACCCCCACATAAACGTAGTCAGACAAACAACTGCCACATAAACATAGTCAGACTAACAAACAACCCCCACATAAACATAGTCAGACTAACAAACAACTCCCACATAAACAGTCACACTAACAAACTCCCCCCCACATAAATATAGTCAGACTAATAACCCCCACATAAATGTAGTCAGACAAACTGCCACATAAACATAGACTAACAAACAACCCCCACATAAACATAGACTAACAAACAACTCCCACATAAACATAGTCAGACTAACAAACAACTCCCACATAAACAGTCAGACTAACAAACTCCTACATAAACATACATAGACTAACAAACAACTCCCACATAAACATAGTCAGACTCAACTACCACATAAACATAGTCAGACTAACAAACAACTCCCACATAAACGTAGTCAAACAAGATAGTGATAACATAACAAATGACATTGCTATTTGGGACTTCTGTATTTTTCTAAAGGAACCTTTGACAAATGAAATGTTTTCTTGGGACACTGCCCCAGTTTTTCTACTTGCTTCGCACATTATTCAGAGCCTCGCCAAATGCTCTCAGCACCAGCTTAATGTTATCTGGTGTACTGTTGTATCCCATGATTCCAACTCGCCAGACTTCCCCTGCCTGGTCTCCAAGGCCGCCAGGTATGTCAACTCGGTAACTACAGAATAGATATTAAGTCATCAAAAGTGAACATGGTTTCCTTAATTAATGTCCAATCACAATGTCAAATATTCAATGAGTCAAAACTTTAATTAATCACATTGTCAAATCTTTAATTACGATGTAAAATCTTGAATGAGTCACATTGTCAAATCTTTAATTACGATGTCAAATCTTGAATGAGTCACATTGTCAAATCTTTAATTATGTAACAGTTCCAGAGTTCCCTGTGGAGCATGCGTGTTTAGGGCTGGTGAATGAGCCCAGGTCACCCTTGGGTCAATCGCCGGTGTCGACACTAGGTTGGCAAGAAAGCGCGATGTAAATATTTACGATAGGGAAAGAACTTGGCTAGTTTTGAGGGGTGAGTGTCAGATTGGCCATTCTGGTATCAGACAATAGGGGTAGGGGCTAGATGGATGAGAGGAACTCGCACGCCAGGCTGGCACATTTAAAGTGACAGTGGCCTATAGATTTGCAATCAATGGGATTCTAGATTTGGTTGGACCAAATATGAGTGATGGCTAACCAGTCAACTGGGGAGGAACACTAGTGTTTCTCGAGCTAAGAAAATCTATAAAAGACAATGCACAGTGGTATTCAGAGAGAGATAGTTTACATGGTGGTTATCCCATCATACACCTAGAGCCTTGCATATTCTCATTGGTGCGACTGGTGGATACCCTGTAAACCATATGAGATAGAGATCTGATCACGTGCGAGTGAGAAGATTCGTTTCGGCACGGATTGATCTAGAAGGCAGTCCGACTGTTCTCCAGGACCATTGGTGTCTGTTGGAGAATAGTGGCCCTTGTACGATCAAAGTCTTTTGTCTGTTGAAACTTGGTCGTTGCAAAAAGGGTTCTTCCTGAATCCTGGGACAATATCCCAAAGTCTCGCACAGTCAGCCGAGACGGAGATCGGCAGATCCATCCCCACCTAGACGACTGACGGAAGAATGGCAGAGCACAATGAGTTAGCTAGAACCACTAAGTTGTAACTGGATCGCCTACAGATAGGCAAATACAGACAGTGAAGAACAAGAGTCACGACAACATCAATATGGCACCAGAGGAGCACATGATGGCAAAACTAACAATGAATGAAATGGAAGATGCCATGAGAACTCTACAGAAAAAGAAATCGCCCGGAAAAGATGGGGTAACAAACGAAATGCTGATGGGGCTGGGCCAAACAGCAAAGAGGAAGTTACTATCAGTCCTGAAACAAAGCTGGAAAATGGGAATTGTGCCTCAGGCATGGAAAGACGCTGTACTTATACCAGTACCAAAGAAAGAAAAAGATAGAGCAGATCCAAATGGATACAGGCCTATCAGTCTACTGAGCTGTGTAGGCAAACTGTTGGAGTGTATGATAAACACCAGACTGATGTGGCATCTGGAAGAAAAACACATACTAATTCCACAGACAGCACAGATCCACTGAGGACCAGATCACTCTCATAACCCAGGAAATAGAGGATGCTTAACAGGAGAAAAAGCATACAGTAGCGGTTTGGGTGGATTTAGAGAAGGCATTTGACAAGGTGTTGAAAGAGGCACTTAAAGTCAAGCTACAAAGAAGTGAAGTTTGTGGGAAAATGTACAGATGGATCAGCCACTACCTCAAAAACAGAACAGCCAGAGTTCAAGTACAAGGGCAGATGAGCAAACAGGTGACACTTGAGCAGGGAGTACCCCAAGGGGGAGTACTGTCACCCACACTTTTCCTGGTGTATATAAACAACATCACAGAGAATATACCAAGAAGAGTCCACAGCTCCATGTTTGCAGACGATCTGGCTATGTGGACATCTGAAAAAAATCTCACCATTGCAAGAAATCGGATGCAGCAGGCCCTAACATCGCTGGAGGAGTGGGCGAACTCATGGCTGGTCAAAATAAATGAGGAAAAAACATGTACAATATTCTCGCTTTCGAACAGAACGCCAAAATAAGTCTTAACGGCAAATATCTGCGGTCAAACGATCACACAAACTACCTGGGAGTCACATATGATCGGCGCATGACATGGAAAAGTCAGATCGAGAGAAACCGAATGAAAGCCAGACAAAGAATGGTAATCATGAGGAAACTTGCTGGCACAAGCTGGGGAGCAGACGAAAGTATACTAAAGAAACTGTACACTGGAAGATTGAGACCAGTTCTCGCGTATGGCATTGCGGCATGGACAACAGCAGCAAAGGCGAACTTTGACCAAATTAGCAAACTTCAAAACCAAGCCATGAGAGTTATAACAGGAGGCATGAAGTCAACGCCAATTGTAGAACTTGAAAAGATTACAAATCTACAATCCATGACCGACAGAAGAGACTGCAAAGCCCAGCAGCAAGCAGAGAAACTCAGAAGACTGACAGACCATCCAATGCACCAGAGACTAAATAGATTTTGAAATGGGAAACTAAAGCGGAGAAACTTTGAAGAAATAGCCAAAGCAAAGATGAACGAAGACCCTATAAACACATTAACAACACCAAAGCCCATCCCTACTGTACGCAAACCTACCTGGAAGCAGCATATATTTCCGGTGGTGACAGAAAATATACCATGTATTGGAAACAGAACAGCCAGACTGAAAAAGAAAGAAGAGACATAACCCTGAGGTACACAAAAACTACCCAAGCATGGACTGGACCCATGCATACACTGACGATTCTGTAACAAACATAACACAGAATGGAGGGTCAGGGGTATTCCTGAGCCTACCAAATGGTAGAAAAATAACACTGTCAGTGGCAACTGGAAAATACACAAGCAATTTCAGAGCAGAGGCACTGAGGTCTGCAGCAGTAGCAATTCTGACAGGCAAAAGAAATGAAAGCCAGATAGTCCTGTTTACAGATGCCCTGGTCGTAGTAACAGCACTAAAAAGCCAGAAAAATACTGAGCTTAATGATTTAAGAGCAGTACTCTGTCAACTATGCCAGCAGACTGCACCAAAAAGAGTAGTGGTGCAGTGGGTTCCATCCCATTGTAACATCCAAGGCAATGAGGAGGCAGACAGACTGGCAAAAGAAGGTGCAAGACTACCACAAGCAGATTCTAGTGTGACCTACCATTAGAGCCAGATACATGGCCAAATGGGAAACAAAACATACTGGCTACACAAAAAATGATGCCTGTTACCAGTTGAACAGAAGAGAGCAGGTCGTGGTCTTCAGACTCTGCACAGGCCATAACAGACTGAGGTACCACCTATTCAATAAACTGAAGATAGGTGGCACTGACGAATGCAGTTGTGGTACTGGGAAAACTGCTCGAAATACGAGGACCAGAGAAAGCACATGTGGTCATCACCAGTGGCAACACTAGACAAGCTCTATGGCATTGTCGACAGCCTCTGGATGACCGCTGCTTTTTTCGAAAAAATACGGGTTGACATCTGACAGCGTACGAAGAAGAAGAAGAAGTAACTGGATCGTATTAGAGTTGATGAATTGTGTTATTGCAGATATAGACTTAGAACCTGGGTATATTTAGTTGACGGAGGAAACATGTGAAGCACTTGCTTGGATCCTCTGTGTTAGTACCAGTTATTCTCGTTTGATTCATGTCGTTCTACAAATATGCTGGTCAAATAAATGTTATTTTGTCGAAATGGTTAACGATAGTTTGAGTTTACTGTGAAGTCGTGTCGTTATTTAGAAATATGTTGTAACTTTTAAGATAAGTAAACTAAGCATACCATATTACAATTAGTCACATTGTCAAATCTTGAATTAGTCACATTGTAGCAGCTCTAGCTGGCTGGCCTACTGTAGCAGATGGTGCAAGGGATCTGCACTAACTATATTCTCACTTCAAACAAATTAACTAAGACGCTATTTGAAAATAAAACAACAATGAAACTTTATTTCTACATGTTTACAACTGACTCCCCAATCTTCACTCAAAACAAAATCTGTCTGACTTGATTTGTAAGAAATTATGAACTAAACTAAAAGAAACTTGATTACGAACTACAACTTGATAGACGGACCATTATTTGGATTGCCACAGAATGGAAGATTCGTGTTGTTCTATAATCCAGGGGATTTGGCTGTGGTCCTATTCTCCTCGTTGGCAGTGGTTTGTAGTGATCTCTCTAGTTATACGCTGGATTTTTGAGATACTTCTGTTAGACGTTGGATTCTCTGCAGCGATGCGAATAATAGAATCTAAGATGTGGTCCTGGTGACGCACTACTATATCTGTTTTTAACACCTGCTATGCGAAGGCGTCAATTTTTAAAATGACTATTTACCTCTTCTTGATATGCTGCTGAACATCTGGACTCTCGTGGTGAAAGATTGTCTGTCAAAACCTTCTCTCTCTCTCTCTCTCTCTGGTCTCCAAAAGTCTGTCTGTTTTCTCTTCACCGCTATCAAGACGGTCCTGTTCTCCTAGTTGCTCGCTGCCGACTTGTTTACTTGTATCCGAATGAATCTCTCCTCTTGTCTCTTCTAGCTATCTATATTCCGCTGCTTTTTCCAGATCTTGTACCTAGGTTTCTTTTCCTCCCCAAGATTTTTCTTCTTCTTCATCGTATGCAGTCAGACGTCAACCTCCTCCTCGAGATTTAAAAAAGACCAGTTAATAGTATTCGTCACTACTGATATGCTGTAACAGATGTCTAGGCATTATGCAAAAAGACACAAGTTTAACATCTGAAACCAACGCTATGCATTCCAGACATTCCGATGTCCTGATTTGAGTGCATCTATACTGGCTAGCAGTTTAATTCTATAAGAAACAATGAATGGCAACTATCAATACTCTACTCACACTCTTTCTAACTTTAATAAAACATGTCTAAAATCCTAACCCTAAATACATTGTCAAATCTTTAATTAATGACAAAGTCCAATCTTGCCTTTCAACTGTCACAATGAAGAGAGACTTACTGCGCCATGGCATAGTCACTAACATCCTTCCGACTGGCGCCAGCAGGGACCTTGATGGGAGTGACACACGGGTTTCTGGTGTTCTGTACAAATATTAGTCAAGAATTCGTTGATAACTAGGCTTGTGATCTAAACATTCCACACTAATTGGATATCTAAGCGTTGGATTGGTTAGAGAGCCTGCCTTGCACTCAAAAACCTAGACATGTCACACTCCTCTGTAAATAGGTATGCGACCATGTTAGAATAATGAAGACAGGCCAGCTAGGAAGGGAACTCGTCACAAGACAATGGTTGAGAGTTGTCTCTTACACTTCATCAACAGGCAGTATTTGCTAGAGAACAGCTGTTAGCCTGCTGTCCGTTGACAAGTGAAGCTCAGAAGAGAGTACTCCGCACTTCTTGGCCATGGTATCAGAAGAGAGTACTCCGCACTTCTTGCCATGGTATCAGAAGAGAGTACTCCGCACTTCTTGGCCATGGTATAAGAAGAGAGAAGTAGTCAACACTTCTTGGCCATGGTATCAGAAGAGAGTAGTCGTCGACACTTCTTGGCCATGGTATCAGAAGAGAGAAGTTAAACACTTCTTGGCCATGGTATCAGAAGAGAGTAGTCGTCGACGCTTCTTGGCCATGGTATCAGAAGAGAGAAGTAGTCCGCACTTCTTGGCCATGGTATCAGAAGAGAGAAGTAGTCCGCACTTCTTGGCCATGGTATCAGAAGAGAGAAGTACTCCGCACTTCTTGGCCATGGTATCAGAAGAGAGAAGTAGTCCGCACTTCTTGGCCATGGTATTAGAAGAGAGAAGTAGTCCGCACTTCTTGGCCATGGTATCAGAAGAGAGAAGTACTCCGCACTTCTTGACCATGGTATCAGAAGAGAGAAGTAGTCCGCACTTCTTGGCCATGGTATCAGAAGAGAGAAGTAGTCCGCACTTCTTGGCCATGGTATCAGAAGAGAGAAGTAGTCCGCACTTCTTGGCCATGGTATTAGAAAAATGTTAGATCACATTGAGACGGACAGCATGCACAATTGCTGGGACAAGAGATAGGATGTCAATGAGATCAAGATGGAAGTCCAGGTGGGTGAGAACTTTATCGCTTGGTCGGTGTATGTTCTTTTTGTACAGGATAAATGCATTGATCGATGCAGTTTGGATAAGAAACCAAAGCAGACATCTCCACCATTTTCTTCTACTTCTCCCTATTTGATAATAGCTTCTCATTTGGTGATGAAGATAATCCCTCCCATACCTTGGTTATGTGCTTCTTGTTGGGAGATCCACACTGACCTGGCCACCTACAGTCCTTCTTTTAGTTGTTGTCATAGCGGGTTGTAAATTTGTTGACAGAACTGTCACTGAATGCTTGTCTTCTCATAAACATGCCACTAAATTCCATATCTGTCTCATTGCAGGTTGAGATTTTAAATATTCAGTTGGCAAACCTGTATGGCTAGGGCAAATAGTTGCGCAGCAATACGTTTGTCTGACAAGAAGATTCTCATCTAGTTTTACTCTCATTAAGTAATTATCAAAATAAAAATGTCTTTTGTCAAGGTAGGGCTCTCCAATTGCTGTGACAACATGATGTCCTAGTCCATCTTAACATCTTATCTGAATGTCCAGTATACATCTCAAAGTTGAAGAAGTATCCAGCATGAGGATCACATCAAATTTTAATTCCCTAAGGACAGGATTTAAAAAAAATATATTTGTTTGCACTGTTTTCCTGTGACAGCAACCATGGCTTCATTAATGTTGGTATCCTGTTCAGACCTCATTAGCTCTCTGGACTTGGCTAGAAGGTCTAACCTTACAAATTGCATCATGCCCATCTTGTTATGAATTTTGAATTATCATTGAGGTGCAGATATTTGCTGATACTTTCAAACCTATTTCTGGACTTTACACTTGACACTGCAGGCACATTCAACAGTTCATCAGTAGACCAAAACATTCTACTAACTGATGAGTCCCAAACATATAGCCCTTCATGTTATCAGGAAAAAATAGGTTTCCACAAAGGATCTGGTTTTTCTAAAATTATGACGCAAGCATATCCATTGGAGATTAGTTTGCTCTGCCCAGTATTCAAAAATGGTATGAGGTAGAAAAAGTGAAAGCTAATCAAAAGCTGAATAATCTGATGTGTCTTTGCAGAAACGTCTACATTCCGGACGAAATCGTACCGTCCAATGAATGCCAAGGATGTGTCGCTGATTTCGCCTCAAATCTCGAGGTGTCGCTTTTTTTCAGGGTCCAGGTCTCGGAGCCATACACGAGGACCGGTATCGCGCGCGACTGGTAGATGTGCAGTTTAGTGTCCATGGAGAGCCTACTGTTCTTCCACACACGGCAGAGATCGTTCATCGCCGAAGCCGCTAGACCAATCCACTGGTGTATGTCGGAGTTACTGCGGCAGTCGGGCCCATATTTCGCATAATGCTGTCCAGGTTCTCAGGGGACTTCTGCAGTGCTGTACTGTCTGAGCCGAACAGACTATATCATCTGAGTGAACTCGAAGACACGGCGGACAGAAACAATCTGTGAACTGCAATGGGAGCTGCCACTACTGGTAGTCACGTGACGATTAAATTTAGCGTGTCTATTCGCAGGTAAAGGGTAAGGAAAAATAATGTACATCAGTCTATTAATCTGGCAGCTCAAAAGGCCGTTCTGTGCACACTTCCTGATGACTCGAAATCTGCCTGGCCCATCGTTGCACAGGCCATCCACGAAGTTGCCGACGCAGTTTTAAGTCATGAAAAACATCCGGAAACCGAGGCTGATAGAGTCCACCCTAGCAAATCTAGAGGAAAAGAGTTCAACAAATTGTTGGCTATCGCCGAGAAGGACCTTGAATACAATTGCAACACAATAGCCGGCAGCGAAGAGGTTGGTCTAGTGTGCAACAACATGAGAGCGACATACCGCGCGCGATAAAGGTTCTCATCTCTGATTCTCCCCAACGGCCCTCCTGCAGCCCCCCACCCCTTCCAATGCCTGAATAAATCCAATGGATCCCCCTGCACCTCATCAAGAGAGGAAATAGCTAGCAGGTGGGTCAAACATTACAAGACAGCATTGAATCACCCTCCAGCAACCCCCTCGCCAGGTCGGTCTACTCCGTGAGTCTTTCGCAACAACTGCTGACGCTGACACCAACCCTGACACCCCTACCATTGCTAAGGTAACGGCAGCAATAGAAAAACTGAAAGCCGACAAGGCTAAGCCACGGGCTTAGACAATATTCTCATATAGCTTTTAAAGTACGCCTTGGGCCAGATGACCACCACCCTGCACCAACTCTTCGCAACGATGTGGAACACTGGCCAAGTGCCATGGCATGGCGCAACGATGTGGAACACTGGCCAAGTGCCGTGACATGGCGCAACGATGTTGAACACTGGCCAAGTGCCGGCGGCATGGCGCAACGATGTGGAACACTGGCCAAGTGCCATGACATGGCGCAACGATGTGGAACACTGACCAAGTGCCGTGACATGGCGTGACGGAATAATAATTTCATGTACAAGGGAAAGGGCTCCCGTCGAGAGTGCGACAATTACAGACCTATTACCCTACTGTCAGTCCCCGGTAAGGTCTTCGCACATGTCTCCTCTCCAGAATGCAGCCCCTGTTAACGAGTCATCGTCGCCCCCACCAGCCAGTGCTCACAGCCTCTCGCTCCACCATCGTCGCCTCCACCAGCCAGTGCTCACAGCCTCTCGCTCCACCATCGTCGCCCCCACCAGCCAGTGCTCACAGCCTCTCGCTCCACCATCGTCGCCCCCACCAGCCAGTGCTCACAGCCTCTCGCTTCACCATCGTCGCCTCCACCAGCCAGTGCTCACAGCCTCTCGCTCCACCATCGTCGCCCCCACCAGCCAGTGCTCACAGCCTCTCGCTCCACCATCGTCGCCTCCACCAGCCAGTGCTCACAGCCTCTCGCTCCACCATCGTCGCCCCCACCAGCCAGTGCTCACAGCCTCTCGCTCCACCATCGTCGCCTCCACCAGCCAGTGCTCACAGCCTCTCGCTCCACCATCGTCGCCATTCTCACCCTCTGCCTCCTCACAGAACTGCACCACGAGTTTAACCGCCCTCTCCACGTCGCCTACGTTGATCTGCGGGCTGCCTTCCATTCTGTGGACAGACACGCTCTGTGAAAGGCCATACAATGCGTGGGTGTCCCAGGCACCATGCTGACCCTTTTTGAGGAGCTCCACAGTCATATCAGCACCAAACTTCGGCTCAGGCTGGATCTTACAGAGGAGTTATCTACATTATCCGGTGCCCGACAGGACCACAGCCAAGATCTCACAGAGGAGTTCTCTACATCATCTAGTGTCCGACAGGACCACGGCCAGGATCTCACAGAGGAGTCATCTACATCATCTGGTGTCCGAGAGGGCCACGGCCATGATCTCACAGAGGAGTTATCTACATCAACTGGTGTCCGACAGGGCTCTGTCCTCGCCTTCGCACTTCTCTGCTGTGTCATGGACATGATCCCCACACAACACAGGGATCCTCGTCCGCGACTCGGGTAACCGATCCCGAGCTGCGATTGTCAGGCCCTAGTAGTCCCCCTAGAGGCACTGGTTCGATCGGCTACCCACCTAGGCTTGCACATCTCCTGGACGAAGACGGACATCCAAAACCTCAGCAGGGACCTCTCTGCGCTGATCATTACAGTGAAGGAAAACCCTGTTGTAGCCATCGATGACTTCGTATACCTCGGCAGCAGACACGACATCACCCCTAGGATGGGCTTAGCAGTTTCATTGCCCGTAGGATGGGCTTATCGGCTTCATCCATGCACTCGCTCGGCAGATTCTGGTCCCAGCTAAGGCCCTCCCTGGCGACCAGGCTTGTTATTCACTCCTCCTGCATTGTCCCCATTCTCCTGTACGGCTCCGAGTCCTGGACAATCCAGCAGGACCGGGTCCTGGACACTCCTACAGCAGGACCGGGTCCTGGACACTCCTACAGCAGGACCGGGTCCTGGACACTCCTACAGCATGACCGGGTCCTGGACACTCCTACAGCAGGACCGGGTCCTGGACACTCCTACAGCATGACCGGGTCCTGGACACTCCTACAGCAGGACCGGGTCCTGGACACTCCTACAGCAGGACCGGATCCTGGACACTCCTACAGCAGGACCGGATCCTGGACACTCCTACAGCAGGACCGGGTCCTGGACACTCCTACAGCAGGACCGGGTCCTGGACACTCCTACAGCAGGACCGGATCCTGGACACTCCTACAGCAGGACCGGGTCCTGGACACTCCTACAGCAGGACCAGCACCATCTTGAGGCCTTCCACCTGCGCAACCAGAGGCGCATCCTCGGGATTGTATGGCATGACATGGTTTCCAACAGCGAAGTAGTTTGACGTACTCATCTTGCAGGCATTGTCTCAACGATTGATCGCCGTCGCCTCTCCCTCTTCTGTCACGTTGCTCGCCTTTCCCGGAAGTCCCAGCCCACGAGACGCTCCAGCAGGCTGTGGGGGCGAGCGACGGGAAGAAGCCATTGTCCTCCTGGAGACGTTCTCGGGGCCGGCCTCGCAACACCTGGCTAAAACAGATCACCACCTCCCCAACAGAACTGCAGGCCGCGTGGGACCTGGCCATCAGACGTGTCATGGACATGATCATTGGACGTGACGAGCCCTGGTCGCCTAATCGTACTATTGTATTGTACGGCGGCAGTCGACGGCCGGGCTGAGAATACATTGATAGTGGTCATCGCCGGCTTGATTGACCCTGCCTCTACTATTTCCTCACCTTCACGACTCTCTGACTACAAAAATATTTCCTAATATATAATCTGGACCTTTCCTTAATTAATTTGTAGCTATGCCTCTTGTTCTTGTAGGAGGTTGTATTTTGAAAAAAAACAAACTTGTTATAGTCTAATTTATCTGTTCTTTTGATCATCTTATAAACCTGTATTAAGTCACCTCGAACTCTTCTCTTTTCTGAACACTGTAAGCCGGTTTTTCTGAGTCTTTCCTCATAACTGTAATTCTGGAATCCCACTTTCAGCTTTGTCGCTCTTTTTTGAATCCTTTCTAGCATGTTTATATCCCATCTATGATAAGGACTCCACACCTGTACACAATACTCCAATCTAGGTCTAACTAATGCTTTATACAGTTTGACTATCCCTTCCTTGCTCTTATGTTTAATATTTCTTTTTATTAAACCTAACATTGCATTTGCCTTTTTCACTGCTACCTGGATTTGTTCACTCTCTTTACCTGTATGATCTATTATAACCCCTAGGCCCCTTTCCTTTTCTATCTTTCTAATATTGTTCTCGCCCATTCTGTAATTATGTTCCATATTGGATCTACCCATGTGGATGACTATACATTTATCTACATTAAACTCCATTAAACTCCAGACCATTCTTGAATTTTATCTAAATCCGACCTAAATATATCCACTTCTGCTTTAGAGGAGACACTACTGCATAGTTTTGTGTCATCCACGAATTTTGCAATAATGGATCCCATATCAATGTCCAAATCGTTTATATATATCAAGAACACAATTTGCCCAAAATCCGAGCCCTGTGGCACTCTACTTTTCACTTCACAACACTCAGTGTACTCCTCATTTATACCCACTCTCTGCCTTCTTCCCGTTAACCAATTTTCAATCCATTTGGCAACTTCCCCACCTATTCAATGTGATTTAAATTTTCTAAATAACCTTTGATAAGGTACTCTTCTTCTTCTGCGTTCGTTCTCAATCTCCTACTACCAAGCCCTGAACAGGGCTTTACATGTAGCAGGATGTAGTCCGGAGAACAGAATGTGTTGTGTCGCTAGTTTACAGATTGACTGCGATATTTGCACCTTTCGGTCCGACACATCCGTCTTCAGCAGGATGAGGTACTCTATCAAAGGCCTTTACAAAATCAAGATAAATAAATAACATCCACTGGCTGCCCTTTATTTATCATTTTAGTAACCTCCTCCATGAATGTTAATAGATTTGTTAAACATGATCTCCCTCTAGTAAACCCATGCTGACTATTTCTGATTAGATTAAACTTGTCTAAATAAATTACAATGTTTTCTTTGATTATTGACTCATCGGTCTATAATTTGCTGGATCTAATTTTTTCCCTTTTTTTAAATAAAGGGATCACTCCTGCATCTTTCCAATTCCCTGAAACAATCCCCTTCGCAAGTGATTGAGAACATAATATAGTCAATGGTTTTACTAACAAATCTCTAATTTCAAACAACAATTTTGGATGAATACTATTTTAACCAAGACATTTATCCACTTTCAACCGCTTCAATTGTTTAAAAACGATTTCCTCTGCACTACAGGCTGATCTTTTCCCTCTGCATCCATGCTTCTTTGTGTTTGCAAAATACATATGGGCTCTTGGATGTTGAAGCAGTCTTCTATTATATAGACTGTCAAAGTATTGATTGAATAGATTAGCCGCATCCATATTCTCACTTATTATTTTCCGTGTGCTATCTGAGATCAGACTGCTGTGTTCAGTGCCGAGCACGTTAACAATCCCTTGACATTTAGAAATTGAAAAGAGTAGGCTTAACGGCCGTTGCCCATCCTAAATTCTAAATTCTAGTTAAAAATCAACACAAATTATTTGTACCTTCCCCGAGGCCTCGTAAGCCCCAGGTAGTTTTAAAATACCTACTTGGGATAGCAGACGCCTTTGGCTACCTGGCAACAGACATGCCCGTTTGAATACCATCATTCCAAGTTGCCAGGTAAGAACTGTGTTTTATTTGTTCAAATATTTTATATTTATGTTAGGCGGGGGATAGGAGGGACTTGGGACAGAGACATGACTTGAGAGAAAGACATGACTTGGGAGGGAGACATGACTTGGGAGAGAGACATAACTTGGGAGAGAGACATGACGTGGGACAGAGACATGACTTGGGAGAGAGACATGACTTGGGAGAGAAACATGACTTGGGACAGAGACATGACTTGGGAGAGAGACATGACTTGGGAGAGAGACATGACTTGGGACAGAGACATGCCTTGGAGGAGATCATGACTTGGGACAGAGACATGACTTGGGAGAGAGACATGACTTGGGAGAGAAACATGACTTCGGACAGAGACATGACTTGGGACAGAGACATGACTTGGGGGATACACATGAATTGGGAGAGACATTACTTGGGACAGAGACATGACTTGGGGGAGATCATGACTTGGGACAAATACATGACTGGGGGATACACATGACTTGGGAGAGAGACATCATGAGTTGGGCGAGAGAGAAAGAGAGAGAGCCAGCAACATAATTGATAAATAGAGCTGCTAACAGGAAATTCCATTGAGCTGATCTCTTCTAGCAGTCTGCACGCCACATGATGATGCTGCATTTCCCCCCATGGCCGAGTGGCTAGAGCTGACAGATTTGTTACAGATTTGCTGTTGCGTGATGGAACGACTAGCTTAACTTGTTGTCACCCTTGATACAATCCATGTTCATCCATGATCAATCGTGGTGTCTACATGCTCATTAATCCATGTTCATCCATGATCAATCGTGGTGTCTACATGCTCATTAATCCATGTTCATCCATGATCAATCGTGGTGTCTACATGCTCATTAATCCATGTTCATCCATGATCAATCGTGGTGTCTACATGCTCATTAATCCATGTTCATCCATGATCAATCGTGGTGTCTACATGCTCATTAATCCATGTTCATCCATGATCAATCGTGGTGTCTACATGCTCATTAATCCATGTTCATCCATGATCAATCGTCGTGTCTACATGCTCATTAATCCAAGTTCATCCATGATCAATCGTGGTGTCTACATGCTCATTAATCCAAGTTCATCCATGATCAATCGTGGTGTCTACATGCTCATTAATCCATGTTTATCCATGATCAATCGTGGTGTCTACATGCTCATTAATCCAAGTTCATCCATGATCAATCGTGGTGTCTACATGCTCATTAATCCATGTTCATCCATGATCAATCGTGGTGTCTACATGCTCATTAATCCATGTTCATCCATGATCAATAGTGGTGTCTACATGCTCATTAATCCAAGTTCATCCATGACCAGGTAATGTGTATATGCTCATTAATTTGCAGGTCAAGTGAAAGCGAGATATCATATGATGCTGTGACTAGACTGAAGACTGTGGTTACTCTTCCATGCACGTTTGTGTGACATGAGAAATCTAATTGATCTTTGTGTAGACAGTGGCCATGACGAGTGAAGCCTGAACATCTGTAGTTATGGCCAGTGTAGCCTGAACATCTGTAGCTATCGCCAGTGTAGCCTGAACATCTCAAGCTATGGCCAGTGTAGCCTGAAGATCTAAAGCTGTGGTCAATGTAGCCTGAACATCTTAAGCTGTGGCCAGTGTAGCCTGAACATCTTAAGCTGTAGCCAGTGTAGCCTGAACATCTTAAGCTGTGACCAGTGTAGCCTGAACATCTTAAGCTGTGGCCAGTGTAGCCTGAACATCTTAAGCTGTGGCCAGTGTAGCCTGAACATCTTAAGCTGTGGCCAGTGTAGCCTGAACATCTTAAGCTGTGGCCAGTGTTGTCTGAACATCTTAAGCTGTGGCAAGTGTAGCCTGAACATCTTAAGCTGTAGCCAGTGTAGCCTGAACAGCTCATAGTCTGAAGCTATAGCCAGTGTTATATTTGAAACGTTTTGTAGTTTTTAGGTTCGGATCCTATCTTGTATATGGCATGACACCAGCTGGCCCCCATTATCAACTAGCTACACCTTCAGCATGAAGTAAATTCCAAAAAGTAGGAGCTGGCGCAGTGGTTTGTATGTTGGCCTTCTGACCACAAGGACATGTGTACAAACCTCGGTAAGGCATTTGCTTTGTCTATTGGAGATAACATAAAAACATAGTCTGTACACTTCGCAATAACTGCAGGGAAAAGTGGCCTTTGCTCCCCAGCCCTATAAATCCTTCAAGTGTGCGCCAGCAAATATAATAATTTCTGTAATGATAATAAGATTTTAGAAATATAATTATTTGGTTTCCTTGGATAGTATATTCCATGCCTTATCTTTGACAACAGTCTACAAGTCAGACTGTCGTTTCTCGCTCTATGACAAGAGCCTCTAAACTGAGGCTGTCCATATCTTATCTTTGACAAGAGCCTCTAAACTGAGGCTTTCCGTACCTTATCTTTGATAAGAGCCTCTAAACTGAGGCTTTCCGTACCTTATCTTTGACAAGAGCCTCTAGACTGAGGCTGTCCATACCTTATCTTTGACAAGAGCCTCTAAACTGAGGCTTTCCGTACCTTATCTTTGACCAGAAGCTCTAGGCCCATCTTGGTTATACCATCGTACAATAATTCAGCACACTCCCGATGGTCTCCCCACGACGCTTCCAAGCCCTATGAAAATATAGAGACGGACACATCAACAAATTTCATTGGTTAATTAGTCAAATCTTTCTTTTCTATTTCTAATACATCATTACCATAATGGTTATCACAACTCGTGTCATCATCGGCATCATTATCATGGTCACCACAAATACTACCATCATTAGCATCATCATAATGGTCCGCTGTGTGCCGATGATGGTCTGATGGTGCCTGTGATGGTCTGATGATGTCTGTGATGGTCTGATGGTGTCAGTGGTGGTCTGATGGTGTCAGTGATGGTCTGATGGTGCCTGTGATGGTCTGATGGTGTCTGTGATGGTGTCAGTGATGGTCTGATGGTGCATGTGATGGTCTGATGGTGTATGTGATGGTCTGATGGTGCCTGTGATGGTCTGATGGTGTCTGTGATGGTCTGATGGTGTATGTGATGGTCTGGAGGCAGACATGGATTGATTTCTTGTCCTTCCATAGGTTTCCATGGATGGTTGAAATTGTTCAGTTTGCCACATTCATCCATAGACTTTCTGTTTAACATTCTTTCCTTGTCTGGCCTAATTAGTACGTCCAGGTATGAACAGATGTCTATATAAGGTGTCATCAAATGTTAGAAGCATATTGTCATTCTGTTAGTGAGATTTTTGTTCTGACAACAAAGAGTTATACAAGACAAGGCTGACGTGGATTATAAGAACAATCTAAATGTCTATACGTACTCACACATGCATGATAGTTTATACATTCATACACACATACATGTGCAGCTATATACATGTACACATATATTTGTGTACATACACACACACACACACAGAGTGCTGTAAGTATTGCTAATGACCTTCTCAGCCAAGATGGCCAGCGACTCCCTCAACATGTAAACACTGGTGATCATCTCTGTGTGGTGATATCTAGGACACAAGAACAACCACAAGTCAAGAAAACTGTCACATCCACAAGTCAAGAAAACTGTCACATCCACAAGTCAAGAAAACTGTCACACCCACAGCTCAAGAAAACTGTCACATCCACAAGTCAAGAAAACTGTCACATGCACAGGCCATAAAAACTGTCACCTCCACAAGTCAAGAAAACTGTCACGTCCACAAGTCAAGAAAACTGTCACATCCACAAGTCAAGAAAACTGTCACATCCACGAGTCAAGAAAACTGTCACATGCACAAGCCATAAAAACTGTCACCTCCACAAGTCAAGAAAACTGTCACAACCACAAGTCAAGAAAACTGTCACGTCCACAAGTCAAGAAAACTGTCACATCCACAAGTCATGAAAACTGTCACATCCACAAGTCAAGAAAACTGTCACATCCACAAGTCAAGATAACTGTCACATCCACAAGTCAAGAAAACTGTCACATCCACAAGTCATGAAAACTGTCACATCCACAAGTCAAGAAAACTGTCACATCCACAGCTGTCACATCCACAACTGTCACATCAACAACTGTCACTATCCCTGACCTCTGTTAAGAAAATTGC
This sequence comes from Ariolimax columbianus, assembly GCA_036924085.1. Lineage (NCBI taxonomy): Eukaryota > Metazoa > Mollusca > Gastropoda > Stylommatophora > Arionidae > Ariolimax > Ariolimax columbianus. Next base: position 683,641 of record JAVGWX010000005.1, on the reverse strand, counting down.
AGACAAATGACTGGAAATAACTTGGGGTAAGAGAGACGTTATATCTAGGTCAAGGCTGTTCATGATGGCGGGGGGGGGGGGGAAATCTAGGTCAAGGCTGTTCATGATGGTCAGGGGCTCTAGGTCAAGGCTGTTCATAATGACGATGGGATCTAGGTCAAGGATGTTAATGATGGTGAGAGGATCTAGATCAAGGTTGTTTATAATGGCGAAGGGATCTAGTTCAAGGTTGTTCATGGTGGCGATGGGATCTAGGTCAAGGTTGTTCATGGTGGCGATGGGATCTAGGTCAAGGTTGTTCATGGTGGCGATGGGATCTAGGTCAAGGTTGTTCATGGTTGCGAGGGGGATCTAGGTCAAGGTTGTTCATGAAGGCGAGGGGATCAGAGCTGAAATTTAGCTGATATATTTTAAATAGATGCTAAGTGGGAGAAGTATAATGTTTAGTTGAGGGGCTCACCATGGGCCCACATCACGTCCACGCCATGTACAATGGAACAGTCCAGTGGGGGTGGGTCAAGTTGAGGGGCTCACCAAGGGCCAACATCACGTCCACGCCATGTACAAGGGAACAGTCCAGGGGGGTCAAGTTTAGGGGCAGCATGCTAACCAAGGCCCCACATCACAACCTCCAAGCAGCGACCCTGAAAACAGGCTGCACTAGCGTAGTCTGCCTAAGAGGAAAGGAACCACAGAGGGAAGGCAAACCCGTTACCCATGAACATTCAGCTGAGTTGTGGATGTCTTGGGATGAAAAGCGCAGATATCACAGCCTCGCTGTAAACTACAATGCCAGTTTCATGACGCACACTGAAGAATAAGAAATAGATTGTTTTACAGCAGCTTCACCAATGGGGTGGGGTCAACACTAATGATCCCCTTACTGATATGCGCAATCATACGTCTTGTATTGCACTACAGGGAAGATGACTCAGGTCCACCTACTTCAGTAAACCCCAACATATAGGAAGAGCCACTGTAATCTGCTACCAGAGCACATTCATTACAGGATAAATAACAAGCTTCAACACCAGCAACAACAATAACAACGATAGGAACAACAACAAGAAGAACAACAAGAAGAAGAAGAACAACAACAAGAAGAACAACAAGAAGAACAACAACAACAACAACAATGACAAGAACAACAACAATAAAACATAAAGACATAAATCATTAGAACTTGTTTTCCCCAAACATCTAGTTGCTTGAAGCAATCAGGAAGAAATAACAGATAATGAAATATTGTCAGCTCCTAAATGTACAATCAATGTACAGTCAGCGTACAGTCAATGTACAGTCAGTGTACAATCAGTGTACATTCAGCATACAGTCAGTGTACAGTCAGCATACAGTCAGTGTACAGTTAATATTTCAATTGTCTTTTATCTCAATAGATCAGCTGTGACTTGTGCTAAGGGACAGACCCACGAGCCTTCCCTTCGCAGCCCCAGTGGTTAGCCAGACCAATGGCATTGAAGTAGTGAGAGCGAATCCTTGTCTTTCGGTTTAATATCTTGTCTCTGTGGATGGAGGAATCAATCAATGCAAACATAATAATGAAGAAAAGCACATCACCAACATATCACCTACACATCACCTACACATCACCAACATATCACCTATACATATCACCTACACATCACCTACACATATCACCAACACATCACCAACATTTCACCTACACATTACCAACACATCACCAACACATATTACCAACACATTACCAACCCCTTACCAACACATCACCAACATATATCACCTATACATCACCTACACATCACCAACATATATCACAAACACATCACCAACACATCACCAACGTATATCACCAACACATTACCAACCCCTTACCAACATATCACCAACATATAATTTTTTCACTAAATCCTAGTCATGAACTCTAGAAATATATATGTAGTAAATCGTTGAGAATCCGTGAAGATATACAAGAGAGTGTGAGAGAGAACCGGACATATGTGTTCAAGCAAGATCAGTAAGGTGGGACAGAAAAGGGGGGAGGGTAAGAAAACCGGACATATGTGTTCAAACAAGATCAGTAAGGTGGGACAGAAAAGGGGGGAGGGTAAGAGAACCGGACAGAGGTGTTCAAACAAGCTCAGTAAGGTGGGACAGAAAAGGGGGGAGGGTAAGAGAACCGGACATATGTGTTCAAACAAGATCAGTAAGGTGGGACAGAAAAGGGGGGAGGGTAAGAGAACCGGACAGAGGTGTTCAAACAAGCTCAGTAAGGTGGGACCGGAAGGAAGGGGGGGGGGGGTGAGAGAACAGGACATAGGTGTTCAAACAAGATCATTAATGTGGGACCGGAAGGGGAGGGGGGTGAGAGAACCGGATAGAGGTGTTCAAACAAGATCAGTAATGTGGGACCGGAAAAGGAGGGGGGGGGTGAGAGAACCAGACAGAGGTGTTGAAACAAGATCATTAATGTGGGACCGGAGGGGAGGGGGGGGGGGTGAGAGAACCAGACAGAGGTGTTGAAACAAGATCATTAATGTGGTTTGGGGGGGAGGGAGGGGGAACCGGACAGAGGTGTTCAAACAAGATCATTAATGTGGGACCGGAGGGGGGGGGGGTGAGAGAACCAGACAGAGGTGTTGAAACAAGATCATTAATGTGGTTTGGGGGGGGAGGGAGGGGGAACCGGACAGAGGTGTTCAAACAAGATCATTAATGTGGGACCGGAGGGGGTGGGGGTGAGAGAACAGGACAGAGGTGTTGAAACAAGATCATTAATGTGAGTCGGGAGGGGATGGGGGGGGGGAATATAACAAGGTCACTGGTGTAGCCCATTCTGTCACGGTACCATTAAAATATTACTGTAACAGGCCTAACCTTATATCTATCCTAGGTCACGCTACTATTTACAGGTGACAGGGTTAAGGTTATTGTGTCACTTTATTTACTTTCTTATCTTCCTCACCCCTATCACTCCTTAACTCACACTTTAATTTAACCACTTTCAATTCTTTTAACAAAAGTAAAACAAAGAATGTTTATTTCACAAACATCATATCAATACACTAGGCTCATAGATCGTATTATATTGTTCATCAATTATTACCTAGTTCTAATGTCTCTCAAGAAGTTTGTTATCGACACTTATCTAACAGACTATGATTATTTCTAGAGTTTCGTGCAATTAGCACAGGACTTACTCTAGCACTAAACTTTACCCAGGGTTCTAATCACGGAATCTAGCAGTTGTTCTATTCACCGTCTATCTCTTTTGTGCGGTGATATAATACTGTCTATCTACTTGTTCTCAGTCCTCATCTATCTGTCCTCGCTCGTCTGATGGCCTTATGTTCCACCTCTCATCTTACATAACGTGGATGTCTTCCGAGCCCCTTGTCTCGTCTCAACATCAGAAAGTCGGCGACTGCAGCTGTGCTCGTGTCTATGACAAACGACGGTGGCTCTGTTACTGTGGTTGTCAGGCCGAGGTAACACACAAGTCACGACTGGTCGACCAAGACAACAGCTTCATGTTGAAGCAACACGTCTCCCTCTGACGAAAATGAAGTCGGGTCACGAGAGACAGGTGTTAGCGGTGTTAGAATACCCTTCTCTACTCCACCTGATCTGTCCTCCTGATCTGTCCTCCTGATCTGTCCCCCAGATCTGTCTCCCCCAGCTTATATGCTAAGCTCCCGACTTTGGTCAATGACTTCTACTTTCTTGAGTTCATTTCACTAAAACTTTATTTGAACTGGAGTGTCCCAGAGAAAGGCTGTCTTGGTTTTCAACCTACTAGGTGACATCGAGGTCGTGGAATTCCCAGTAGAATCGTGGGAAGAGAACCATTTTGGCAGGGCAGTAGTTTTAAACTACATTGTTTGACAGGTACGGACAATACCCCGTTCAATGAACTGAACTTCTCGGGCAGGGTTCTCAAGTTATGTGTGGGTACCACGAACGGTATGTTCAGGGCTTCACTGGCGTTGGTTAGTTGGACTCTTGTAAGTCTGTTACAAGAGAACCGGGCAGAGGTGTTGAAACAAGATGATTAATGTGGGTCTGTGGGAGAGAACCGGACAGATCCAGGTGGAGCAGGACACGGAGAAGAGACATTGGATAGGTTTTACATTAAGTAAACTCCACTGATAGTATTACACAGCAGTCTCTGTCCTGGAACCACAGAGGCAGGAGAATTTGAGGCAGGCCTACTCATTTATGGCGGAGAAAGATCAAGGGGAAATAGACTGAGAACATGTGGTTTGAGCATTACAGGAGGACTGACAATATGTTTGTTGGAGACCTAAACTTGACAGGGGCTACTGAGGGTTATCATTGATTTACGCATCTGAAAGATTATCCTCAATTGCCCTGCCATTTGTTCTATGGGTCTGATACACTTGATTAGGGGCACAAAGTTGGGACGAGGCATGATCACCTAGCCCAGCTGGTATCGTGCTGGTTCATGCTTAGTTATTGCACTATTAGTTATCATACGTGCTGTAGTGTAGTGTAGTGTATGTGGTGTAGAGTATGTGTTGTAGTGTATGTGGTGTAGTGTATGTGGTGTAGTTTATGTGGTGTAGTGTATGTGGTGTAGTTTATGTGGTGTAGTGTATGTGGTGTAGTGTATGTGGTGTAGTGTATGTGGTGTAGAGTTTGTGGTGTAGTGTTTGTGTTGTTGTGTTTGTATTGTTGTGTATGTGGTGTAGTGTATGTGGTGTAGTGTATGTGTTGTAGTGTATGTGTTGTAGTGTATGTGTTGTAGTGTATGTGGTGTAGTGTATATGTTGTAGTGTATGTGTTGTAGTGTATGTGGTGTAGTGTATGTGTTGTAGTGTATGTGTTGTAGTGTATGTGGTGTAGTGTATGTGGTGTAGTGTATGTATTGTAGTGTATGTGGTGTAGTGTATGTGTTGTAGTGTATGTGTTGTAGTGTATGTGGTGTAGTGTATGTATTGTAGTGTATGTGTTGTAGTGTATGTGGTTTAGTGTATGTGTTGTAGTGTATGTGTTGTAGTGTATGTGGTGTAGTGTATGTGTTGTAGTGTATGTGGTGTAGTGTATATGTTGTAGTGTATGTGTTGTAGTGTATGTGTTGTAGTGTATGTGTTGTAGTGTATGGGTTGTTGTAGTGTTTATGTTGCCAATATTGACAAATACTTTATAATTTCTTTTGAATGTTATTAACAGATTTCTAAAAACGCCTGGGATCTTCGTACAGACCTGGCTCTCTGAGAGAAAGAGATCGGACTCAGAGATGGGGGAGCACTCAAACCTTTCTGTGTCCCAGCATACAAGACATCGATATCTGAAATGAGGGTTGTCAGTTTTGGTAGATCAGGGAGGAGTTGAGGAAGGGTTGTCAGTTGTGGTAGATCAGGGAGGAGTTGAGGAAGGGTTGTCAGTTGTGGTAGATCGGGGAGGAGTTGAGGAAGGGTTGTCAGTTGTGGTAGATCAGGGAGGAGTTGAGGAAGGGTTGTCAGTTGTGGTAGATCAGGGAGGAGTTGAGGAAGGGTTGTCAGTTGTGGTAGATCGGGGAGGAGTTGAGGAAGGGTTGTCAGTTGTGGTAGATCAGTTGATGAGTTTTATGAAAGACGCAAATAAATGTTACTTCACAACATTATATTAACTACAAACATATTAACTACAAACATATTAACTACAAACATTATATTAACTACAAACATATTAACTACAACCATATTAACTACAAACATTATATTAACTACAAACATATTAACTACAAACATATTAACTACAAACATTATATTAACTACAAACATATTAACTACAAACATATTAACTACAAACATATTAACTACAAACATTATATTAACTACAAACATATTAACTACAAACATTATATTAACTACAAACATTATATTAACCTCAAACATATTAATTACAAACATTATATTAACTACAAACATTATATTAACTTCAAACATTATATTAACTACAAACATTATATTAACTACAAATATTATATTAACTACAAACATTATATTAACTACAAACATTTATTAACTACAAACATTATATTAACTACAAACATATTAACTACAAACATTATATTAACTACAAACTTTATATTAACTACAAACATATCAACTACAAACATTATATTAACTTCAAACATATTAACTACAAACATTATATTAACTACAAACATTATATTAACTACAAACATATTAACTACAAACAGTATATTAACTACAAACATTATATTAACTACAAACATTATTTCAACTACAAACATTATATTAACTACAAACATTATATTAACTACAAACATTATATTAACTACAAACATTATATTAACTACAAACATTATATTAACTACAAACATATCAACTACAAACATTATATTAACTACAAACATTATATTAACTACAAACATATTAACTACAAACATTATATTAACTACAAACATATTAACTACAAACATTATATCAACTACAAACATTATATTAACTACAAACATTATATTAACTACAAACATTATATTAACCTCAAACATATTAATTACAAACATTATATTAACTACAAACATTATATTAACTTCAAACATTATATTAACTACAAACATTATATTAACTACAAATATTATATTAACTACAAACATTATATTAACTACAAACATTTATTAACTACAAACATTATATTAACTACAAACATATTAACTACAAACATTATATTAACTACAAACTTTATATTAACTACAAACATATCAACTACAAACATTATATTAACTTCAAACATATTAACTACAAACATTATATTAACTACAAACATTATATTAACTACAAACATATTAACTACAAGCAGTATATTAACTACAAACATTATATTAACTAGAAACATTATTTCAACTACAAACATTATATTAACTACAAACATTATATTAACTACAAACATTATATTAACTACAAACATTATATTAACTACAAACATTATATTAACTACAAACATATCAACTACAAACATTATATTAACTACAAACATTATATTAACTACAAACATATTAACTACAAACATTATATTAACTACAAACATATTAACTACAAACATTATATCAACTACAAACATTATATTAACTACAAACATTATATTAACTACAAACATTATATTAACCTCAAACACATTATGGGATAGTGGTGACTGTTTTCTAACCAAAATCTGTGGGCCTTGATTTGGCAGACGGGTGAATGGCCCACAAGCTCGACAAAATCAGTGATACCAAAGAAGGGCAATCTCCAACAGTGACAGAACTACAGAACCATCAGTCTGATTAGCCACGCCAGTAAAGTTATGCTCAACAGACTGCAGCCACGAGCAGAAGAAATTAATGGGGAAGAACAAGCGGGTTTTGGAGCTGGTTGCAACAGAAGACAGCATATTTGTAACCTGTGTTTAACCAGTGAAACACTCAGGACAAACAGGAATTGTACCAGGACTTCATTGACTTAAAAAAAAGGTTTTGATAGGGCGGGACATGAGGCCCTATAGGAAACTCTACGCAAGTACAAGATAGGATGGCGGCTCACCCACGTCATTGAGAAACTATTCTCTGATGCCAGCAGTGAAGTTTGCCTCAACGGGACCACAGGTTAGTGGTTCCGCACGACAGTCGGCGTGCGACAGGGGTGCCTCCTCTCTCCGACACTTTTCGATGTTTTTCTAGAACGCATTATGTCAGAAGCGTTGGAAGAACACGTAGGGACGGTCAGTATAGGTGGACGGTCAGTATAGGTGGACGGTCAGTATAGATGGACGCATACACACTAACCTCCGGTTTGCCGACGACTTTACCGGTCTGACTGGAACAGGACCTGAACTTGCAAGACTAGTCGCAAACCTAGACAATGCTGCCCAGAAATTTGAGGTGGAAATCAGTGCTGAGAAGAGTGAGTAAGATTATGGTCAACGCCCCAAAGGGTATTCTAAACCAGACTATAGTCAAAGGTGAACCTCTGGAAAGTGTTAGGCGGTTCAAATATCTAGGAGCAGAAATGAACGTGGAGGGGTCTAGAGCGGAGATCCAGCCAAGGACAGCGATGGCCATGGTCGCCCTGACCAGCCTACGAATAATCAGGAAAGACAAGAACATTAGCCTTAAATCGAAGCTGACTTGAATGTATACAATGATCACCTCGGTATACCTCTACGCGCGTGAGACTTGGACTCTGACGGCTGCACTAGAACGTAACATTTGAGCAATGGAAATGAGATGCTTGCGAGGAATTCTTGGCCTTTCATGTTTGGATCGCTTTACAACCGAGAGTGTTCGTGAAATTGTTAGGAAGGCGTTAGATCAATATAAAAACATATTGACTATAGTAGAAACACGAAAATGGACATGTATGGACATGTGTCAAGATCGCAGGGGCTGTCGTACAAGGCTCTGTGCATGGGAAGCGTGGGAGAGGGAGACCAAACAAGGAAAGGACAGGACAACATCACAGAGTGGACGGGAAGGTCTATAGCTGAAACTAATACCCTGACGAAAAATCGAGACGTTTGGCGGGAACTGGTTCGACAAACTGTAACAATGGTACCTCAACGACCTTCAAGGTTACGGGACTGATGATGATGATGATACACATTATATGAACCCCAGACATTATAATAACTACAAACACATTATATTAACTACAAAGACATTCTTTTCACCCGAAACACATTAATGGCAATTTCTGAAGTCGTTCAAAAAGACTAACCAGAGTCGTCCATAAACAAGGGTGCCCCTCCAAGTATAGCAACAGCATCAACAACTAATAGGGCATTGTACCTGGAACAGAGGGTACAGTAGGTTAGGGTTAAGGTTAGGGTTAGGGCTAGGGTTAGGGCTAGGGTTAGGGCTAGGGTTAGGGTTAGGGTTAGGGTTAGGGCTAGGGTTAGGGTTAGGGCTAGGGCTAGGGTTAGGGTTAGGGTTAGGATTAGGGTTAGGGCTAGGGTTAGGGCTAAGGTTAGGGTTAGGGTTAGGATTAGGGTTAGGGTTAGGATTCGGGTTAGGGCTAGGGTTAGGGTTAGGATTAGGGTTAGGGCTAGGGCTAGGGCTATGGATAGGGTTAGGGTTAGGGTTAGGGCTAGGGTTAAGGTTAAGGTTAAGGATAGGGTTAGGTTTAGGGTTAGGTTTAAGGTTATGGGTAGAGTTACGGTTAGGGTTAGCTTTAGGGTTAGGGGTAGGGTTAGGGTTAGCAACAAAATGATAGTGTCCAGACACTCACACCACATTGTAATCTAACACTGATGTTAAGATAATGTTCAACCTAACACACATGTGTTAGATAATGTTCAACCTAACACAGATGTGTTAGATAATGTTCAACCTAACACACATGTATTAGATAACGTTCAACCTAACAAAGACGTGTTAGATAATGTTCAAGCTAACAAAGACGAGTTAGGTAATGTTCAACCTAACACAGATGTGTTCACTTTAGTTATGTTTTCATAAAGTTGAAAGTGTACACCTTTCTTACAGATAATCTGGGAAGGAAGCCTCACGCCTGGTCAGGCAAAATATACCGGTCAGACATGTTAGTCAGGGTCAGGCAAAATATACTGGTCAGACATGTTAGTCAGGGTCAGGTAAAATATACTGGTCAGATATGTTAGTCAGGGTCAGGCAAAATATACTGGTCAGACATGTTAGTCAGGGTCAGGTAAAATATACTGGTCAGACATGTTTGTCAGGGTCAGGTAAAATATAATGGTCAGACATGTTAGTCAGGGTCAGGTAAAATATACTGGTCAGACATGTTAGTCAGGGTCAGGCAAAATATACTGGTCAGACATGTTAGTCAGGGTCAGGCAAAATATACTGGTCAGACATGTTAGTCAGGGTCAAGCAAAATATACTGGTCAGACATGTTAGTCAGGGCAGGCAAAATATACTGGTCAGACATGTTAGTCAGGGTCAGGCAAAATATACTGGCTAAGATCCTCACCTCGACTTCCTAGAAGCCCTTTCTGTAAAGGTGCTATTTTCATGGCAGTCTGGCTAACGACGTGAGGGATGGACGTGTTCCCCGTAGTAGTGAGCGACACGTAGATGAAGCCAAGCATAGCACAACCGCCTGGAGGACCCCAGTCCAGCTTCATCCGCACGCTCATGATGGGAGAAAAGCTACTGCAACCCGCCACTTAACGTCCTTTTCAAGGCGCACAAAAGAGTAACCTACTCATGTTTGGTAATGGCAAACAACAACAACAACAACAACAGAGAATCTTTCTGGTATAATTCTTATATATTAACCTCATACCTCGGACAATCTCTGGACAATGTTTATTTTCAGAAATCGTACATTTTTCCTGACAAAACAACACATTATCTTCAGATGTCCATGATGTTCTATTTCGTGGAACAGTCTGCAGCAACCCTGCGCCAAAGCTCTGACAGTAAACAAAACATTGGTGTACCACTTTGTTGGGCGGAGCCTGGCCATGCTTACCGTCTTCTTGTATGACAGACACGGGTGGGGTCGGTGGGATGAGGGTAGGGGAGAGGTGGAGGCGACCTGCATTTTCCACCTCAATAAGGTAAAGGTCCTGGGATCCACACCGTGACAGTCAAGATTAGTCAAAGAACAGTCAAGATTAGTCAAGGAAAAGTCAAGATCAGCAAAAGAACAGTCAAGATCGATCAGTCAAGTCAAAGAACAGTCAAAATAGATCAGTCAACAGTCAAAGAACAGTCAAGATCGATCAGTCAACAGTCAAAGAACAGTCAAGATCGATCAGTCAACAGTCAAAGAACCTCAGTACAACATATACTCCATTTTGTATTTGATACAAGACCAGTTGTACGCTAGCAATGACCTGTATCACTCCCACTTGTCACTCACACTTGTCATATTACACTTGTTATTTGACACTTTTCATAGCACGGTTGTCATATCTCGCTTGTTATATGACATTTTTCATTTCATACTTGTCACTCCAACTTGTCCTATCACACTTGTCACGCACACTTGTAATATCACACTTGTCCCTCACACTTGTCATATCACACTTGTCATATCACACTTGTCATATCACACTTGTCATATCACACTCCAAGTGAGAGTGACGCCAGAGTCCAAGTACAAGGGCAGATGAGCAAAAAGGTGACACTCGAGCAGGGAGTACCCCAAGGGGGAGTATTGTCACCCACACTCTTCCTGGTATATATAAACGACATTACAGAGAATATACCAAGGAGAGTCCATAGCTCAATGTTTGCAGACGATCTGGCTATGTGGACCTCTGAAAAGAATCTCACCATAGCAAGAAATCGGATGCAGACGGCCCTAACATCGCTGGAAGAGTGGGCGAACTCATGGCTGGTCAAAATAAACGAGGAGAAAACCACATGCACAATATTCTCGCTTTCATTAAAACCCCAAAGTACCAAATTAAGTCTAAATGGCAAAATCCTGCAGCCAAACGACAACCCAACCTATCTGGGAGTCACATTTGATCGGCGCATGACATGGAAAAGTCAGATTGAGAGAAACCGAATGAAAGCCAGAGAAAGAATGGCAATCATGAGGAAACTTGCTGGCACAAGCTGGGGAGCAGACGAAGGCATACTAAAGAAACTGTATACTGGAAGAGTGAGACCAGTTCTCGAGTATGGCATTGCGGCATGGACAACAGCAGCGAAGGCGAACTTCGATAAAGTTAACAAACTTCAAAACCAAGCCATGAGAGTTATAACAGGTGGCATGAAGTCAACGCCAATTGTAGAACTTGAAAAGATTACAAAACTGCAATCCATGACCGATAGAAGAGACTGCAGAGCCCAGCTGCAGTCAGAGAAACTCCGAAGACTGACTGACCATCCAATGCACCAGAGACTAAACAATTTGGGAAATGGGAAACTAAAGCGGAGAAACTTTGTAGAAATAGCCAAAGCAAAGATGCACGAAGATCCCATAAACGCACTAACAACACCAAAACCCATCACTACTGTACGAAAACCTACCTGTAGGCAGGATATATTTCCAGAGGTGGTAGAAAATATACCAGGTATTGCAAACAAAAACTGCCAGACTGAAAAAGAAAGGAGAGATACTACCCTAAGCGTCATAACGAAAAGCTACCCAAGCATGGACTGGACCCCTGCATACACCGACGGTTCTGTAACAAACACTACACAGAACGGAGGGGCAGGAGCATTCCTGAACCTACCAAATGGCAGAAAAATAACACTGTCATTCGCTACTGGTAAGTACACAAGCAATTTCAGAGCGGAGGCAGAGGCACTGAGGGCGGCAGTGGAAGAAATGGTACCACACAGTGAAAATGAGAGCCATATAGTCCTGCTGACAGATGCTCTCGCCGTAGTCACAGCGCTAAAAAGCCAGAAAAACACTGAGCTTAATGACTTAAGAGCAGCACTCTGCAAACTGTGCCAGCAGTCCGCACCAAAAAGGGTAGTGGTACAGTGGGTTCCGTCACACTGCAACATCTAAGGCAACGAGGAGGCAGACAGACTGGCAAAAGAAGGTGCAAGACTACCACAAACATATACCAGTATGACGTACGAAGAGTCAAAACGGCTTATCAAAGCCAGATACATGACCAAATGGGAAACCGAACATACTGGTTACACCAAAAACGATGCCTATTACCAGTGGAACCGAAGAGAGCAGGTCGTTGTCTTCAGACTTCGCACTGGCCACAACAGACTGAGGTACCACCTATTCAACAAATTGAAGATAGGGTGTACCGACGAATGCCCGTGCGGTACTGGTAAAATGACCGCTGAACATCTGCTGCAGAACTGCCCGACATACGAGGATCAGAGAGAGCAGATGTGGCCATCACCAGTGGAACTGTAAGACAAGCTCTATGGCAGTGGCGAGAGTCTCAGGATGACCGCCGCTTTTTTCGAAAAAATAATGGTTACTGTCTGACTGTGTACGCAGAAGAAGAAGAAGATATCACACTTGTCATATCTCACTTGTCATATCACACTTGTCATATCTCACTTGTCATATCTCACTTGTCATATCTCACTTGTCATATCTCACTTGTCATATCACACTTGTCACTCACACTTGTCATATCACACTTGTCACTCACACTTGTCATATCTCACTTGTCATATCTCACTTGTCATATCACACTTGTCACTCACACCTGTCATATCTCACTTGTCATATCACACTTGTCATATCTCACTTGTCATATCTCACTTGTCATATCTCACTTGTCACTCACACTTGTCACTCACACTTGTCATATCACACTTGTCATATCTCACTTGTCATATCACACTTGTCATATCTCACTTGTCACTCACACTTGTCATATCTCACTTGTCACTCACACTTGTCACTCACACTTGTCATATCACACTTGTCATATCACACTTGTCACTCACACTTGTCATATCACACTTGTCATATCTCACTTGTCACTCACACTTGTCACTCACACTTGTCATATCACACTTGTCATATCTCACTTGTCATATCACACTTGTCATATCTCACTTGTCATATCTCACTTGTCACTCACACTTGTCACTCACACTTGTCATATCACACTTGTCATATCTCACTTGTCATATCACACTTGTCATATCTCACTTGTCATATCTCACTTGTCACTCACACTTGTCATATCTCACTTGTCACTCACACTTGTCACTCACACTTGTCATATCACACTTGTCATATCTCACTTGTCATATCACACTTGTCATATCTCACTTGTCACTCACACTTGTCACTCACACTTGTCATATCACACTTGTCACTCACACTTGTCATATCACACTTGTCATATCACACTTGTCATATCACACTTGTCATATCTCACAAAACGTCAGTTTCCCCACTCGTTACAGAAGTTACAACACCACATGTTATTATTTGCATATCATAAAAATGTGTGACAGCCACATACCTATGGTAGAAGTCACTCTAAACACATGAATCAATCCTCCATATCTATGGTAGAAGCCACCCTAAACACATGAAATCATCCCTCATACCTATGACAGAGGCCACCCTAAACACACGAATAAATTCCCCATACCTGTGTTAGAGGCCACTTTAAATACATGAATCAACCCCCCCCCCCCCCCCCCCATACGTGTGACAGAGGCCACCCTGGACACGTGAATCCACCCCGATACCTGTGACAGAGGTGGCCAAGTCCTTCTAGTGGCTGAGCTGTTCCTCCCGAAGACTCTCCATAGATTATAAAAACAAGACCAGGTTTATGTTTCTTCAGTGCCTGTTGACAAACAATCAAATATAATAGAGCTACACAACAGGGCTATACAGCAGGGGCTACACAACAGGGCTACACAATAGGTCTACACAACAGGACAGGGAGCACACGTATCACAATAGCCCAACAGGGAACACATACAACACAACATGGAGCACATACAACAAAACATGGAACACATACAACACAACATGGAGCACATGCAACACAACATGGAACACATACAACACAACATGGAGCACATACAACACAACAGGGAGCAAATACAACACAACATGGAACACATACAACACAACATGGAGCACATACAACACAACATGGAACACATACAACACAACATGGAACACATACAACACAACATGGAGCACATGCAACACAACAGGGACCACATACAACACAACAGGGACCACATACAACACAACAACACAACCTTGTGTCTATAGCTACACAATCCTTGAGATGTTGGTGTAAGATATACAACTCATGCAGCCAGAAAAGGAAACTGCTTACAGTTTATCGCACCCGGGCTCACCCAAAGTGCTCAGCCTCCTCTGACCCGGGCTCCCCCCAAGGGCTCAGCCTCTTCTAACCCGGGCTCCCCCCAAGAGCTCAGCCTCCCCTGACTCGGGCTCCTCCCAAGGGCTCAGCCACCTCTGACCCGGGCTCCCCCCAAGCGCTCAGCCTCCCCTGACCCGGGCTCCCCGCAAGGGCTCAGCGTCCTTCCATTGCTGAAAGTGTCGACGACAGATCCTGAGCTCATGTAGTGGCTCCGAAATACCCACTACCCCACCCCTCCCCGACTTCCTCAGGTACCCGTTTACAGCTGGGTGGACTGGGAGAAGAGGTTTTACCACGAACAATCGATAACGCGCCCGCTCTGTCCCACCCAGCGCGAGATGTAAACCTAGTACGTTGGGTGTGTTAACAAATCTGGCAGCGGTCACGCTGACCTTGACAGAAGAAGGAACGTATTCTGGAGCTGGACAATGACCTGGAAGGTTGTGACGGTACGAATCAGCAGACGTCAGGAATCAGCAGACGCCAGGAATCAGCAGACGCCAGGAATCAGCAGACGCCAGGAATCAGCAGACGCCAGAGATCTGCAACGCCAGGAATCTGCAGGCGCCAGGAATCTGCAGGCGCCAGGAATCTGCAGACGCCAGGAATCAGGAGACGCCAGGAATCAGCAGACGCCAGGAATCTGCAGGCGCCAGGAATCTGCAGACGCCAGGAATCTGCAGACGCCAGGAATCAGCAGACGCCAGGAATCTGCAGAGACACTTGGATCTGATCACGCAGAGACGATCGCGAGGACAAGTATTTCTCACAGCAGGTAGAGTGAGCTAGAGCATAGAGATTTGAACTCGATCAGGAACAAGTTGCTGAGCAGTGCATGAACTGTAGCGGTCAGCAACCCATAGCTGACTGCTAGCGTCAGGGTCAGCAACCCACAGCTGACTGCTAGCGTCAGGGTCAGCAACCCCCAGCTGACTGCTAGCGACAGGGTCAGCAACCCCCAGCTGACTGCTAGCGTCAGGGTCAGCAACCCACAACTGACTGCTAGCGTCAGGGTCAACGAACCACAGCTGACTGCTAGCGTCAGGGTCAACGAACGACAGCTGACTGCTAGCGTCAGGGTCAACGAACCACAGCGGGCTGATTTATAACCACATTTGTAGTCCCATAATTTATAACCCATAGTCAGTTTGAAACAACATAAAGCAATATGATGTTCGGATGCCATCTTGTATTTCATATTTCTTAGGGATGGGCAGAAGAACATACCTGTTCTATGTCCTCCAGACTGAAGACTTCTCCCATTGGACGGACGAGTGTCTTGGCCACAGCGTCTACAATAGAAGAACTCTTATAAACATCAGTTGAAAGTGGAACACGCTGACTATGTCTCTAAATAAAAGAAGTCTAATTTGGTTTTTGAACTGAGGGCAGTCCCTGCCAGATAAAATCTTACTTTAGCTGTCCAAGGGAAGATATCCCAACCCTGCCAGATATAAGCTTAGTTAACTGTCCAAGGGAAGATACCACAGCCCTGCCAGATATAAGCTTAGTTAACTGTCCAAGGGAAAATACCCCAACCCTGCCAGATATAAGCTTAGTTAACTGTCCAAGGGAAGATACCCCAACCGTGCCAGGTAAAAGCTTAGTTAACTGTCCAAGGGAAGATACCCCAACCCTGCCAGATAAAAGCTTAGTTAACTGTCCAAGGGAAGATACCCCAACCCTGCCAGATAAAAGCTTAGTTAACTGTCCAAAGGAAGATACCGTATAGAAAGCGATAGAGCAGGCAGAATTGGGACACATCTAGAGAAAGCTTCACAAATTGAAGACTGCACTTGGAAATAAAGATGATACAGAAACGTTGAAGATTATAGTTGAAGATTATAGTTGAAGGTTATAGTTGAAGGTTATATTTGAAGGTTATAGTTGAAGGTTATAGTTGAAAGTTATAGTTGAAAGTTATAGTTAAAGGTTATAGTTGAAGGTTATAGTTGAAGGTTATAGCTGAACGACTTTCGTCATTACGTTTTTCCCCATGTCTGGGGTTCGCCGGAAAACATATAGAGCTAAGGAATAAATGCCGTTTGCATCGAAATTCGCCAATTATTGATGGAAAAAAATAGATCATCAACAAACAGAGGTAGCACGATGTGGCTCTAGACATGCAAACCGGAGAAACAGTTTCAGAAAGCTAAAATAACATGGCGGTCGCCAATTAAATATATATACATATAGACTAGCCAAGATAATATTGCTTTGGACCGCTATAGTTCATAGCAGAAAATTATACACTAGGTAAGAGGACAGAGAGCGAGAGAGAAAGAGAGAGAGAGAGAAAGAAAGAGAGAGAGAGAGAGAGAGAGAGAGAGAGAGAGAGAGAGATATTTCAGTGTGTTACAACGAAATCTCTAACTTACCATTATTTTCTACCATAAGTGCGAACCTTTGACTCCAAAAGCCATTCTGGCATACAAGAGCTACTTCTCCTGGCTCCAAAAGATTGAGGACTGTCGCTTCCATGGCAGCGTGGCCTGTGCAACAACAACAACAACAGCAATAACAACAACAACAGCAATAGATAAAAGCTGAGAGGCAAAGGATATCCGAGGGAAACTAGGGTAAACCTTAGCATGGATCCTATCTTACTGTTACATCATGGCACGCCTCACCATCCACATAGGTCAATAGTCTGTCGCGCGTGAAGTTGCTTACTGGTTTTGACAGAAAGTTCAGACACAATACCTCAAATATTCTTCTCCTTCAGTTTACAGATTGACTGAGATATTTGCACCTTTTTGTCCCACACATCCGACTTCAGCAGACTGGTTAGCCTACCCTCTTGGATCCCTTCTCCTTAACCAGTCTTCCCTGTTGAACCTGTTATCTAGTACCTGGTTAGCCTACCCTCTTGGATCCCTTCTCCTTAACCAGTCTGCCCTGTTGAACCTGTTATCTAGTACCTGGTTAGCCTTCCCTCTTGGATCCCTTCTCCTTAACCAGTCTGCTCTGTTGAACCTGTTATCCAGGATAACCGTGTGGAAGTGTAGAAGGGTCTTGACAGCTCAGGTTCGCTGGTCCTGGCGCTTGCAGTCAGTTTTAGTCGCCGACCCCTACAGCTCATGCGCTCATGCCTAAAATTTGATGCAGGGAATAGAAGAGTCCTAAATTGCTTTCCCGTAGTTTGGCAGCAGACAATAAAAGATTCATAACTCGTTTTCCCGTGGTTTGGCAGAATGGAAGAGTCCTAACTCGCTTTCCCGTGGTTTGGCAGAATGGAAGAGTCCTAACTCGCTTTCCCGTGGTTTGGCAGAATGGAAGAGTCCTAACTCGCTTTCCCGTGGTTTGGCAGAATGGAAGAGTCCTAACTCGCTTTCCCGTGGTTTGGCAGAATGGAAGAGTCCTAACTCGCTTTCCCGGGGTTTGGCAGCAGAAAACAGTAAAATAATAAAATCAATTTCTGACAGTTTGATCAGATGGGATTTGACTTGTCTTATCCCTCCATCGCTAAGGGTCGTGGGGAGTTACAGTTGTCTGTATCTGGCCAAGAGTGTCATTTACTGTAATTCAATTATGTCCTTTATTCAGCTACCACGCGACCTTCCTCGTGCCATGTAGCCAGATCTTCTTTGGTTGCAAACGTGCAGTGGTAGTTGGATACTCCTGAGATAACCTACTCATCTTATTGTCTGTCAGCACAAGCCATAGTTCTCTTCATGTGTCTGATGTCTTCGTTTCTCATTTGATCTCTCTTGGAGAAGCCAATGTATTTTCTTAGACTAAATGTTTCACACGTTGTAACTGGCCTCTCCCATGCCATAGATCAGGACCAAGTTTTCCATTGGTGGTACAGAGTTGGTAGAATATTCAGTTTATAAGTTGTTGGTCTGTTGACAGGATGATCAAGTTTCCATTTTTTAATCAAATCTTCTGACATTTCTGTAAAAAAATACTTTCCAGATTTTGAACTATTGGGCCTGCTTAAGTTACATAAATATTAAGTGGATCTGATGTTCTACTAGTCTCATTTTTGATGTGCTAATCTTCAGATGACATCTTCCACAGACTGTCACGTGCATTCACGCCATGGCACAGTCTACTTTCGTTCTCAGTTTTGGTCATCTGCAAAGATGAGCTCAAGATCGCTTCTTACGTTGCATTTCACTTCTGGTGCTACACGTTGGCTGACCTGTGTTCTTATTCTGTCAATGTAAATGGTCAACAGCAGTTGGGACAGCACGCATCCTTGACCTGACCATGTAGCCATTTCAACAGCACACGTGACTTCATCAGCTGTTCTTAGTACGAGTACACTAGTATTAATATGGCAGAAAGGGTCTCATACGACGTTATTGTCGTCCTTATATTTTAACATCCTGGAACATTGTCCAGAGTTGATTCTTGTCCAGAGTTGATTCTTGTCCAGAGTTGATTCTCGACCATATTTGATTCTTGTCTAGAGTTGATTCTTGTCCAGAGTTGATTCTCGACCATAGTTGATTCTTGTCTAGAGTTAATTCTTGTCTAGAGTTGATTCTTGTCTAGAGTTGATTCTTGTCTAGAGTTGATTTTTTGTCTAGAGTTGATTCTTGTCTAGAGTTGACTCGTGTCTAGAGTTGATTCTTGTCTAGAGTAGATTCTTGTCTAAAGTTGATTCTTGTCTAGAGTTGATTCTCGACCATAGTTGATTCTTGTCTAGAGTTGATTCTCGACCATAGTTGATTTTTGTCTAGAGTTGATTCTTGCCCAGAGTTGATTCTTGTCTAGAGTTAATTCATGTCCATAGTTTATTCTTGTCTAGAGTTGATTCTTCTCTAGAGTTGATTCTTTTCTAGAGTTGATTCTTGTCTAGAATTGATTCTTGTCTAGAGTTAATTCTTGTCTAGAGTTGATTATTGTCTATAGTTGATTCTTATCTAGAGTTGATTCTTGTCTAGAGTTGATTCTTGTCTAGAGTTGATTCTTGTCTAGAGTTGATTCTTGTCCAGAGTTTATTCTTGTCCAGAGTTGATTCTTGTCTAGAGTTGATTCATGTTCAGAGTTTATTCTTGTCTAGAGTTGATTCTTGTCTAGAGTTGATTCTTTTCTACGATTGATTCTTGTCTAGAATTGATTCTTGTCTAGAGTTGATTCTTGTCTAGAGTTGATTCTTGCCTAGAGTTGATTCTTGTCTAGAGTTGATTCTTGCCTAGAGTTATTTCTTGTTTAGAGTTGATTTTTGTCTAAAGTTGATTCTTGTCTAGAGTTGATTCTTGTCTAGAGTTGATTCTTGTCCAAAGTTGATTCTTGTCTAGAGTTGATTCTTGTCCAGAGGTGATTCTCGACCATAGTTGATTCTTGTCCAGAGTTGATTCTTGTCTAGAGTTGATTCTTGTCTAGAATTGATTCTCGACAATAGTTGATTCTCGTCTAGAGCTGATTCTCGACAATACCTGATTCTTGTCTAGAGTTGATTCTCGACCATAATTGATTCTTGTCTAGAGTTGATTCTCGACCATAGTTGATTCTTTTCTAGAGTTGATTCTTGTCCAGAGTTGATTCTCGACCATAGTTGATTCTTGTCTAGAGTTAATTCTTGTCTAGAGTTGATTCATGCCTAGAGTTAATTCTTGCCAAGAGTTGATTCTTGTCTAGAGTTGATTCTTGTCTATCTGATTCTTGTCTAGTGTTGATTCTCGACCATAGTTGATTCTTGTCTAGAATTAATTCTTGTCTAGAGTTGATTCTTGTCTAGAGTTGATTCTTGTCTAGTTGATTCTTGTCTAGTGTTGATTCTCGACCATAGTTGATTTTTGTCTAGTGTTGATTCTTGTCCAGAGTTGATTCTTGTCTAGAGTTGATTCTTGTCTAGTTGATTCTTGTCTAGTGTTTATTCTCGACCATAGTTGATTCTTGTCTAGAGTTAATTCTTGTCCAGAGTTGATTCTCGGCCATAGTTGATTCTTGTCTAGAGTTGATTCTTGTCTAGTTGATTCTTGTCTAGAGTTGATTCTTGTCTAGAGTTACTTCTTGTCCAGAGTTGATTCTTGTCTAGAGTTGATTCTTGTCTAGAGTTAATTCTTGTCCAGAGTTGATTCTCGGCCATAGTTGATTCTTGTCTAGAGTTGATTCTTGTCTAGTTGATTCTTGTCTAGAGTTGATTCTTGTCTAGAGTTGATTCTTGTCTAGAGTTGATTCTTGTCTAGTTGATTCTTGTCTAGAGTTGATTCTTGTCTAGTTGATTCTTGTCTAGAGTTGATTCTTGTCTAGAGTTGATTCTTGTCTAGAGTTGATTCTTGTCTAGTTGATTCTTGTCTAGAGTTGATTCTTGTCTAGAGTTGATTCTTGTCTAGTTGATTCTTGTCTAGAGTTGATTCTTGTCTAGTTGATTCTTGTCTAGTTGATTCTTGTCTAGTTGATTCTTGTCTAGTTGATTCTTGTCTAGAGTTAATTCTTGTCTAGAGTTAATTCTTGTCCAGAGTTGATTCTTGTCTAGTTGATTCTTGTCTAGTTGATTCTTGTCTAGTTGATTCTTGTCCAGAGTTTATTCTTGTCCAGAGTTGATTCTTGTCTAGTTGATTCTTGTCTAGTTGATTCTTGTCTAGTTGATTCTTGTCTAGTTGATTCTTGTCTAGTGTTGATTCTTGTCTAGAGTTAATTCTTGTCTAGTGTTAATTCTTGTCTAGAGTTGATTCTCGACCATAGTTGATTCGTGTCTAGTGTTGATTCTTGTCTAGTGTTGATTCTTGTCTAGAGTTTATTCTTGTCTAGAGTTAATTCTTGTCTAGTGTTGATTCTTGTCTAGTGTTGATTCTTGTCTAGAGTTAATTCTTGTCTAGTGTTAATTCTTGTCTAGAGTTGATTCTCGACCATAGTTGATTCTTGTCTAGAGTTGATTCTTGTCTAGTGTTGATTCTTGTCTAGAGTTGATTCTCGACCATAGTTGATTCTTGTCTAGAGTTGATTCTTGTCTAGTTGATTCTTGTCTAGTGTTGATTCTCGACCATAGTTGATTCTTGTCTAGAGTCAATTCTTGTTTAGAGTTGATTCTTGTCTAGAGTTGATTCTTGTCTACCCTACAAAAGTTTGCTCTAATCAATTAATTATATGTTTAAATCCTTGTCATATCACATTGCCCTTTTATAAAAATTGCCTCAAGAACAAACACGACATTAGCATAGACCATTCCCTTGTCACAAGATAAACACGACATTAGCACAGACCATTCCCTTGTCACAAGATAAACACGACATTAGCACAGACCATTCCCTTGTCACAAGATAAACACGACATTAGCACAGACCCTTCTCTTGTCACAAGATAAACACGACATTAGCACAGACCATTCCCTTGTCACAAGATAAACACGACATTAGCACAGACCATTCCCTTGTCACAAGATAAACACGACATTAGCACAGACCATTCCCTTGTCACAAGATAAACACGACATTAACACAGACCATTCCCTTGTCACAAGATAAACACGACATTAGCACAGACCATTCCCTTGTCACATAATCAACACGACCATGTTTCCATGTTAACTGTTTGACCTAGTAACTCACTGGTCTATAATTTGCTGGATCTCATTGTTTGCCCTTTTTGAATTAGGGGATCACTCCCGCATCTTTCCAATCCCCTGGAACAATCCCTTTCGCAAGCGATTGAGAACATAATATAGCCAATGGTTTTTCTAACAAATCTCTAATTTCAAGCAATAATTTTGGATGAATACCATCTTGACCGGAACATTTATCAAATTTTAACCCCTAGAATTTAAAAAAAAGCATTTCTCCGATAGACTGGTCTTAACCCCTCTGATTCCAAGTCTCTTTGGGAAATCTTTTGGATTCTACAACGGTCTTCTTTTGTGTAGACCACCATGGCGTAGACTGTGCCAAAGTACTGATTGAGTAGATTATTAGTATCCCTGTTCTCACTTATCATGTTTTCCTGTGCTTTATATGAAAGAGTCTACTTTGTATTTTGTTCTATGCTTATTTCAAACATCAGAAAAGCAGCTATTGCTGTAAGAGCTGTCACATCCTGGTCACTTGGACCATTTGTTAATCAATGTAGCAGTGCTACGCAGGCCTACTTTCTATTCTCGTCACGAGCAACCATGTTAAAGTACACATCTAGCAGAGCTGCTTAAGACTGTTAGTTAGAGTGGGCCAACATTTGATACTGGAAGTTAGCACTTCAACATGGGAGCCACTCAAACTGACGTTAACCATGAAACAAAATCATTCCTTTATTGATAAGAGGATTACAACAATCTCCCCCAGAACTAACTAACATAGAGGGTTGGTTACAACAATCTCCCCCAGAACTAACTAACATAGAGGGTTGGTTACAACAATCTCCCCCAGAACTAACTAACATAGAGGGTTGGTTACAACAATCTCCCCCAGAACTAACTAACATAGAGGGTTGGTTACAACAATCTCCCCCAGAACTAACTAACATAGAGGGTTGGTTACAACAATCTCCCCCAGAACTAACTAACATAGAGGGTTGGTTACAACAATCTCCCCCAGAACTAACTAACATAGAGGGTTGGTTACAACAATCTCCCTCAGAACTAACTAACATAGAGGGTTGGTTACAACAATCTCCCCCCAGAACTAACTAACATAGAGGGTTGGTTACAACAATCTCCCCCAGAACTAACTAACATAGAGGGTTGGTTACAACAATCTCCCTCAGAGCTAACAAACTAATCTAGACATGTCAAATGTTAACTAACATAGAGGGTTGGTTACGACAATCTCACATATAACTAACTAGTCTAGACATGTCAAATGTTAACTAACACAGAGGGTTGGTTACAACAATCTCACACAAAACTAACACAGAGGGTTGGTCACAACAATCTCACACAAAACTAACACAGAGGGTTGGTCACAACAATCTCACACAAAACTAACACAGAGGGTTGGTCACAACAATCTCACACATAACTAACTAATCTAGACATGTCAAATGTTAACTAACACAGAGGGTTTAAGCATGAGCTATTGGTAGAACCTCTGTAACTAAATGACCCAGTTTCTCGGTCTACTAATATGAAGCCTACACTTGATCTAGTCCAACTTGTTACAAATGAATGGCTAACTATCTAACTTGTTGTTTCTGCCATCTCATCCGGACTGCCGGGGTCGATGAAGAATCTGCCTTCTCTGGTTGACTGACAGGCTGTGCAAAAGATCTAAATATATCGGTTAGCTTGAGCTCCCGAAGGAGGCTCAGGATACAACTCACTCTTGGACCAATGACCAGTTCTCAATTGTTAGGAACGTGTCCCTCTGGTGCCCGTGTTACACCTGGACTGCGTTCTACGAGGGCTCTTATAATGCACATCCCCTTTCGTACCAGGAGCCAAAGGCATAGCAGTCTCAGGATTGCACAGAATCCTGTTTGTCTGTGATACTGTTGTTGGTCTGTGATACTGTTGTTGGTCTGTGATACAGTTGTTGGTCTGTTTGTCTGTGATACAGTTGTTGGTCTGTTGGTCTGTGATACAGTTGTTGGTCTGTTTGTCTGTGATACAGTTGTTGGTCTGTTGGTCTATGATACTGTTGTTGGTCTGTGATACAGTTGTTGGTCTGTTGGTCTATGATACTGTTGTTCTGTCTGTTGGTCTATGATACTGTTTTTGGTCTGTTGGTCTGTGATACAGTTGTTGGTCTGTTGGTCTGTGATACAGTTGTTGGTCTGTTGGTCTGTGATACAGTTGTTGGTCTGTTGGTCTATGATACTGTTGTTGGTCTGTTGGTCTATGATACTGTTGTTGGTCTGTTGGTCTGTGATTCAGTTGTTGGTCTGTTGGTCTATGATACTGTTGTTGGTCTGTTGGTCTATGATACTGTTGTTGGTCTGTTGGTCTATGATACAGTTGTTGGTCTGTTTGTCTGTGATACAGTTGTTGGTCTGTTGGTCTGTGATACTGTTGTTGGTCTGTTGGTCAGTGATATTGTTGTTGGTCTGTGATACGGTTGTTGGTCTGTTTGTCTGTAATACTGTTGTTTATCTGTTGGTCTGTGATACAGTTGTTGGTCTTTTGGCCTGTGATACTGTTGTTGGTCTGTTGGTCTATGATACTGTTGTTGGTCTGTTGGTCTTTGATACAGTTGTTGGTCTGTTTATCTGTGATACAGTTGTTGGTCTATTGGTCTGTGATACTGTTGTTGGTCTGTGATACAGTTGTTAGTCTTTTGGTCTGTGATACTGTTGTTGGTCTATTGGTCTGTGATACTGTTGCTGGTCTGTTGGTCTGTGATACTGTTGTTGGTCTGTGATACGGTTGTTTGTCTGTTGGTCTATGATACAGTTGTTGGTCTGTTGGTCTATGATACTGTTGTTGGTCTGTGATACAGTTGTTGGTCTGTGATACAGTTGTTGGTCTGTGATACTGTTGTTGGCCTGTGATACTGATGTTAGTCTGTGATACTGTTGTTGGCCTGTGATACTGATGTTAGTCTGTGATACAGTTGTTGGTCTGTGATACAGTTGTTGGTCTGTGATACTGTTGTTGGCCTGTGATACTGTTGTTTGTCTGTTGGACTGTGATAATGTTACTGTTCTGTTGGTCTGTAATGCTGTTGTTGGTCTGTGATATTGTTGTTGGTCTGTGATACTGTTGTTTGTCTGTTGGACTGTGATACAGTTGTTGATCTGTTGGATTTTGATACTGTTACTGTTCTGTTGGTCTGTAATGCTCTTGTTGGTCTGTGATATTGTTGTTGGTCTGTGATACTGTTGTTGGTCTGTGATACTGTTGTTGATCTGTGGTACAGTTGTTGGTCTGTGATACTGTTGTTGGTCTGTGATACTGTTGTTGGTTTGTGATACAGTTACAGCAAATAATGGTAGAGGATGTTGATAAGTAGAAATGTTGAACAAAATTAAAGATGAAAGTTGATTTTGATGATGATGATGAAGGAGGACGCACGTACCAGTTCCAGAGATGGCAAAGGTCCACTCGTTTCTGGTTTGGAAGGCATACTGCAAGCCTGCCTTCACGTCATCCATGATCTGGTCAGATACACACACAATTAATATTCAAGATGCACTTATAGCCCACAATCAGTGCACTCATAACACACGGAATCTGTGCACTCATAACACACGGAATCTGTGCTGGTAACAAATAACCAATCAGATGAGAGATGATACGTTCAGTTAAAACAACTAAAACCAGGTAGTATCCGGTTGTTCAAGATGGTGGTGGATTCGAATGGACAGTACAGAGATCTATATGTTTTTAGATGAGTAATAGTGTTGAGAATCAATTTGTAAAAAATAACGTAGTTGTAATTGTAGTTTACTGTAACATAAGTATTTTCAAATATAGAGGTTTGGTTGTAACAGATAGTTAGTGACTTGACAGAATTATATAGCGTGGCATAGTGAGCGGTAGTAACAGTAAATTTAGTGTAGGCCTAGTAGTTAGCGATAAGTTGTTGTAAGGTAAATACCAGCGACATTTGATTTATTGGTGTTGCTTTAACAAGTATACATTGTATTAGGTATTAGTATAACTTATTGGCTAACGGTAATAAATAGCATAATTAGTATGGCCGCTAAGACCAGGCGACATGCTACGAAGAAAGGCCAGGTCAGATTGTGTGATTTGTGTGGCGGCAATGTTTGTATTTGTGTAGGGTTAGATACAACGTCGGAAGATGAATGAATAGTTTTATGTAGGGTATGTAGAGTCGAAGAGAGGCAGGCACTAATGAGTGCGAAATAAGGAAAAATCAAGAACATATTAGAGGAGATAGAAAAGAGAAACACGAGAAAATAGAGGACATTTTAAAGTAGCTGTAGTTGGGTAGTCCAGGTGATAAAATTAAACCACAGTTAGGTATGGGTTGTCAGGTATGGGTTGTCAGTTAGGTATGGGTTGTCAGTTAGGTATGGGTTGTCAGGTATGGGTTGTCAGGTATGGGTTGTCAGTTAGGTATGGGTTGTCAGGTATGGGTTGTCAGGTATGGGTTGTCAGTTAGGTATGGGTTGTCAGGTATGGGTTGTCAGTTAGGTATGGGTTGTCAGTTAGGTATGGGTTGTCAGTTAGGTATGGGTTGTCAGTTAGGTATGGGTTGTCAGGTATGGGTTGTCAGTTAGGTATGGGTTGTCAGTTAGGTATGGGTTGTCAGGTATGGGTTGTCAGGTATGGGTTGTCAGGTATGGGTTGTCAGTTAGGTATGGATTGTCAGGTATGGGTTGTCAGTTAGGTATGGGTTGTCAGGTAGGTATGGGTTGTCAGGTATGGGTTGTCAGTTAGGTATGGGTTGTCAGTTAGGTATGGGTTATCAGTTAGGTAGGGGTTGCCAATTAGGAATGGGTTGTCAGTTAGGTAGGGGTTGCCAGTTAGGTATGGGTTGTCAGTTAGGTATGGGTTGTCAGTTAGGTATGGGTTGTCAGTTAGGTATGGGTTGTCAGTTAGGTATGGGTTGTCAGTTAGGTATGGGTTGTCAGTTGGGTTGTCAGTTAGGTATCGGTTGTCAGTTGGGTTGTCAGTTAGGTATGGGTTGTCAGTTGGGTTGTCAGTTAGGTATGGGTTGTCAGTTGGGTTGTCAGTTATGTATGGGTTGTCAGTTAGGTATGAGTTGTCAGTTAGGTATGGGTTGTCAGTTAGGTATGGGTTGTCAGTTGGGTTGTCAGTTAGGTATGGGTTGTCAGTTAGGTATGGGTTGTCAGTTAGGTATGGGTTGTCAGTTGGGTTGTCAGTTAGGTAGGGGTTGCCAGTTAGGTATGGGTTGTCAGTTAGGTAGGGGTTGCCAGTTAGGTATGGGTTGTCAGTTAGGTATGGGTTGTCAGTTAGGTATGGGTTGTCAGTTAGGTATGGGTTGTCAGTTAGGTATGGGTTGTCAGTTAGGTATGGGTTGTCAGTTGGGTTGTCAGTTAGGTATGGGTTGTCAGTTGGGTTGTCAGTTATGTATGGGTTGTCAGTTAGGTATGAGTTGTCAGTTAGGTATAGGTTGTCAGTTAGGTATGGGTTGTCAGTTGGGTTGTCAGTTAGGTATGGGTTGTCAGTTAGGTATGGGTTGTCAGTTAGGTATGGGTTGTCAGTTAGGTATGGGTTGGAGATAGGAATTGGAAGTAAGGGATATTTAAGCGAGGAAACAGTTCTCAGGGCAGAGAGCTTTGCAGAGAAGTATGCAAATATAGGTGAGGGTTCAGTATTTGTAGTAGGGGATTCAATGGTGAGGGAGGTTGGCAGACATTTGTCTAAACAACACAACATGTTTGAAAGAATGGATATTGGGGAGCAAAAATTGAGGACAAAGGGGAGAAAATAATCAGGATAGATGACAGAGCGAACAGTCATGTAGAGGTATTGGTAGGAACTAAAAATCTAAAGAAAGATGGTACCGAAATAATTATGAAAAGAAACGACATTCTAATGGGAATACTTGAGGGAAAAAAGTTCAGAAATGTCACAATGATGGGCATTTTAGATAGAGCAGATGGGTCAGACTATCTAGATAGAGCAGATAGGTCAGACTATCTAGATAGAGCAGATGGGTCAGACTATCTAGATAGAGCAGATGGGTCAAACTATCTAGATAGAGTAGATGGGTCAGACTAGATAGATAGAGCAAATGGGTCAGACTATCTAGATAGAGCAAATGGGTCAGGCTATCTAGATAGAGCAGATGGGTCAGACTATCTAGATAGAGCAGATGGGTCAGACTAGATAGATAGAGCAGATGGGTCAGACTATCTAGATAGAGCAAATGGGTCAGACTAGATAGATAGAGCAGATGGGTCAGACTATCTAGATAGAGCAAATGGGTCAGACTAGATAGATAGAGCAGATGGGTCAGACTATCTAGATAGAGCAGATGGGTCAGACTATCTAGATAGAGCAGATGGGTCAGACTATCTAGATAGAGCAGATGGGTCAGACTAGATAGATAGAGCAGATGGGTCAGACTATCTAGATAGAGCAGATGGGTCAGACTAGATAGATAGAGCAGATGGGTCAGACTATCTGGATAGAGCAAATGGGTCAGACTAGATAAATAGAGCAGATGGGTCAGGCTAGATAGATAGAGGAGATGGATCAGACTATCTAGATAGAGCAGATGGGTCAGACTATCTATATAGCAAAATAATAGGTATCAACCATAGGTTGCTGGTAATGTGTGTGCGGACATGGGAATGGAATTTATTGATGTGAAAGTAGACACAAATAAAATGTTAGACAGGAGAGGTTTACATCTAAATGAGATAGTACAGTATGTTGTAGCAAAGTATATTTGTAACCTTTGTGTTAGATATTTAAACTAGTAAGGCCTATGAAGTATGAAACTAAAAATCTATTACATCAACTAACATTTCCATAAACTATTTCAAAACAATAAAAAGAAATTCTTTATTTCCACACTTGACAACTTCTCCTCCACCATTCTATCATATTCAACTTACTATACGCTCCTATCTAATGGTTATCTAAGAATTAAAACTCTTACTACCGCCATACTTGTAACTATTGTCATCACTCTCCACACTTGTCCTGCTGTAACGTTGATCCGAATTATGGTGTATTGACACCGATGGATAATTCATGGTTAATTCGTGGTTTAAACCCAGGTAAACGTCATTGGCTCTGTTCCTTAACGACGACTGTCGATCTGCGTGGTAGATGTAGAAAGACTAGGCTACTGATGTGAAATCTACGATGGTTCTGCGATGACTACAAAATTAGTGAAGGCAGCCACGTGTTCAACTGCAGCGCGTTGACACCGTGTTAAACTAATGCAGGCTGACCATGTGTTAACCTGGCACAGGTCGATCACGTGTAAAATGGTAAAGTTTTCTCTCAGCCGATCTAGATCTGACAGGAAGCATGTTCTCTCCTATAGCTGGTAGCTATGACTGATCTAGGCTGCTTCTGTGAGATCTGTGGAGACTCTGCTATTACTATAAACTTGAAAGGTTGCCCACGTGTCTGACGCTAGTTAAAATTTAACCGGGTGAAATTCTAATTACTCACAGATAAAAATCAGTAATACTTTACTTCTGTAAACTGAGTTTGGAACTCAGTCAACGCGACGTCTCTGCGTGTTTCTATCTCTGAATATGTCTCTCTGAATGTGTCTTTTTGAATCTCTCTCAACAAGTGTCTCTCTCTGAATCTCTCTCTAAATGTGTTGGCTCCCGGGTTGCCTCGGTTTTTATAATACCCGGACTATTTTCTCTGCTGGTCCTATATTTCAAAATGGCGTCCTTCTAGGCGCGCCTATATTAAACCGCCACACTGTCGCAGTATTTGTTGACGTTATTTGTCAGGTCCTGTGGAAAGTTCACCTCTAATTTAAAGAAAATATATAATTACGCTTGCGACGTAATTCTAAAAAAATTAAGAGCTATCAATACGGAGACAAGATTTGTCTGGTAAGACTAAATCTGTCACAATAATGTATACATTAAGTTAATAAACGATCAAAGATGATTTTCATGTGGTAACAAAAATGAAAGTGGGTGGGGGGGGGGGGGGGGGATGTGATTGGAGTGTGCTATAGATGTCCATCATGTCAAAAAGAGGAAGATGAGGAGCTGATTAATAGCATAGCAAAGGCAAGTGAAGGGAAATTATTATTAATGAGGGATTTCAACTTTCCAGAAATAAAATGGGATTTGGCCGAAACACTTGTAGAGTCAAAACCTTTTGTTAAGTGCATAACGGAAATTTTTTAAATTCAACACGTAAAGCAGCCACCAGAGGTAAAAACACACTCGACCTAGTTTTTACTACAGGTGAAAATAGGATTGAAAACGTTATCGTAGAGGAACTGTTTGGATCAATCATACAGGTAAGGTGAGTGAGCAAGTCCAGGTAGCAGTGAAAAAGGCAAATGCAATGTTAGGTTTGATAAAAAGAAATATTAAACATAGTAGCGAGGAAGTGATAGTCAAACTGTATAAAGCATTAGTTAGACCTAGATTGGAGCACTGTGTACAGGTGTGGAGTCCTTATCATAGAGGAGATATAAACGTGCTCGAAAGAATACAAAAAAGAGCGACAAAGATGATAGTGGGATTCCAGAATTACAGCTATGATGAAAGACTCAGAAAACCCAGCCTACAGTGTCTAGAAGATAAAAGAATTCGAGGTGACAATACAGGTTGATAAGATGATCAGAGGAATGGATAAATTAGACTATAACAAGTTTTTCAAAGTACAACCGTCCAGAAGAACAAGAGGGCATCGCTACAAATTAACTAAATAGAGGTCCAGATTAGATATTAGGAAATATATTTTTAGTCAGAAAGTGGTGAATGCTTGGAATGCATTGCCACGGGAGGGTTGTTGGCAGGGACAATTAATGCATTTAAGAATAAATTGGATTAGCCTAGATTTTAGAGCAAGGTAATGTAAATGGAACTGGTTGTATACAGACTCTGCAGAGTCTTGTAAACCAGTATAAAGATGTTAAGTTCAGGTAAAACCCCGGGGCGAGACGGGATGACAGATGAGGTAATCAAGGCTGGTGGGACACACTGGCATGATGTTTAGCTCTTCAACATCGGTCTAAAATAATGTCATATACTCGACCAATGGAAAACGTCAAAACGTGTTTAGCTCTTCAACATCGGTCTAAAATAATGTCATATACTCGACCAATGGAAAACGTCAAAACGTGTTTATCTCTTCAACATCGGTCTAAAATAATGTCATATACTCGACCAATGGAAAACGTCAAAACGTGTTTAGCTCTTCAACATCGGTCTAAAATAATGTCATATACTCGACCAATGGAAAACGTCAAAACGTGTTTAGCTCTTCAACATCGGTCTAAAATAATGTCATATACTCGACCAATGGAAAACGTCAAAACGTGTTTAGCTACTTTCTTCAACATCGGTCTAAAATAATGTCATATACTCGACCAATGGAAAACGTCAAAACGTGTTTAGCTACTTTCTTCAACATCGGCCTAAAATAATGTCATATACTCGACCAATGGAAAACGTCAAAACCAATTTTAATCCAAAAAATGGGACAAGGCAAATCTGGCAAATGATCTCGCGACCTTTCTGCTCTGCTCCGTGTGTGAACGCTTCACCAGAGTGATAGTCAACCGCACAGAGCAGCTACTAGATGAGAACCAACCACGAGAGCAGGCAGGTTTCAGGAAAAGCTTCTCAACCACTGACCACCTCGATACAATAAACCAATTAAGGAAAATGGTACATGAAGAACAGATGCCTTAATGCCTTGTGCTCGTGGATTATGAGAATACTTTCGTTAGCATTGAAACAGCTGCTGTGCTGAATGTCCTGAGAAATCAGAGAATTGCAGACAAATATACTCACCTGATAGGGGAGATAAACATCGGATACACCACGGATATCATCCTCTTCTATAGACCGATCACCACACCGGTACAAGATGGCGTCCGACAGGGGGATACAATCTCACCAAAGCTATTTACAGCAGCCCCCGAAGAGATCTTTAAACGCGTGAACTAGGAGGATAGAGGAATAAACATAGACAGTGAAATGTTTACTCATTTCAGGTTCGTTGTTGACGTAGTCATCCTCAGCCACGGCGTCAAAGAAGGCTTGAATGAGCTCAACAGAGCAATCATGGCAGTTGGCCTACACATCAAACGTTGCAATTGGCCTACACATCAAACGTTGCAATTGGCCTACACATCAAACGTTGCAGTTGGCCTACACATCAAACGTTGCAGTTGGCCTACACATCAAACGTTGCAGTTGGCCTACACATCAAACGTTGCAGTTGGCCTACACATCAAACGTTGCAGTTGGCCTACACATCAAACGTTGCAGTTGGCCTACACATCAAACGTTGCAGTTGGCCTACACATCAAACGTTGCAATTGGCCTACACATCAAACGTTGCAGTTGGCCTACACATCAATAGAAGAAAGAAACTCAGCTTACACTCTACCTGCCCAAAAGATCAATACACATTGAAGTGTGTCCTGTCACACACACCAATACACCTTGAAGTGTGTCCTGTCACACACACCAATACACCTTGAAGTGTGTACTGTCACACACACGTGTGTCCTGTCACACACACCGATACACCTTGACATGTGTCCTGTCGATGATGTCAATTCGTTGATCGACTTGTACCCTAAGATCACGTGCTCCCGTTCAGAATAAATTGGGAGATCTCCCGAAGGAGCGGACTGGCCCAGCTGCAACTGCTTCAAACGCATCATACAACAGATATGAAACGACGGCACTAGTGCTCACACCTTCAACAGTGTGGTTACTGCAGCCACGGTATCTGGCTGCCAGATATGGAACTCACAGAAAGCTCACGCAGCTCCGCGTTACCTAACGATGGAATGAAGACCATAGAAGATCTTCATTCGAGACCAACTCCACAACGCAAAGATCAGACATCAAACTTCCTTCACTAATATCATAGATGTCGCTTTGTTTCGAAAATACAAACGCCATGTAGTACACATGTCGGGTAACAGATGGGTCGGCCATGTAGTACGCATGTCGGATAACAGATGGACAGGTAGAGTGACGTCCTGGTGACCACACAGCTTTAGTCGCCCTCTCGTCGACCGAGGCTGAGATGGAGAGATAACCGGAAGAAGAGAAGTCATCGCAATATTTATGTTATCATTTCTCATTCTATCCTTGCTTGATTATTGATCATGTTTGTCAGATATTTCATGTCACACTTTGTAATTTTCCTCTCCTATGCCTTAAATAAGAACCAGATCAGACACGGCTAGCAGAAACCAGGTAACAGCATTAATAACGTACTAGACTAACAACTACATAAGTCAATATTAATATTGATTGTATGACGTCATATTACATAAGTCAATATTAATTTTGATTGTATGACGCCCTATTACATAAGTCAAAATTAATATTGATTGTATGACGTCCTATTACATAAGTGAAAATTAATATTGATTGTATGACGTCCTATTACATAAGTCAAAATTAATATTGATTGTATGACGTCCTATTACATAAGTCAATATTAATATTGATTGTATGACGTCCTATTACAAAAATCAGCTCCCGCATCTCTGGTTTTACTGTGTTAGAAACGTAGCCCCTTCACCCTACCCGCCACCCCACCTCCACTGCGTGATGTGACATGCTAACAAGCCCTAACCTGTATGAACTCGCCGTACAAGTGTCCAAGCATCGGCAAGGCTCCTGCTGCTAGTACTCGTGGTGAGCAGTTGGACGGCCCAGGTCCCATTAGAAGCTTTTGAGGAACTGTCAAGGCTCTCAGCAAGTTCTCAGGTGGGGCTGCAACAAATTGACCTTGCGATTTAATAGACGACGAAAATCCAGAGCCTCTGTGCCCGAAGGACTTGTGTTGTTGCCTAAAGTCTGCATACCTTGTGTATTTGACGGATCTCTTGAACAGCTGATGAACGAGGAAGCTACAAGACATCGTGATGCCTTAGTCTGCGATAAAACTACCAGATATAGGACAACCTCAAGTACCTGCTGTCTTCAATTCATTTTGTGTTCAAGCTTTAAATAGACACGCATGACGTTTGCAAAATATGTGATTAAGCAAGCATAATCATGCGTGCAGAACCTGACATCAACAATGACATACGAGCATTCATCTACAGGCGCGTTCAGAAATATGTGCCGTCAGAATGTATGTTATCTTCATCCATCATTATTTTATCAACTGGAGTTTTTTTTACATGTGTCCCAATTATCAGTTAATGTGTTTTGTAGAAATATAATGTAGATGCATGGAATTATCAGAGCAGATATTTTCTTTGTTGTTTTCATGAGACCCACATAATGGTTATCGTTTATACGCACGATACATGTGACAGTACTTCTGTTAATTGATGGTACACTGAGAGTCACAAGTCTTCATTTATCACAAATATATGAGCAAAATAGTTTAGTTTTATTATAGAGGTATGGGCAAACGAGTTTATTTTAAAATAAATGTACATGAATGTTCATAACTTTACGATCAGTTTAAATGAATGTTCAAAACTTTACGATCAGTTTAAATGAATGTTCAAAACTTTACGATCAGTTTAAATGAATGTTCATAACTTTACGATCAGTTTAAATGAATGTTCAAAACTTTACGATCAGTTTAAATGAATGTTCAAAACTTTACGATCAGTTTAAATGAATGTTCAAAACTTTACGATCAGTTTAAATGAATGTTCAAAACTTTACGATCAGTTTAAATGAATGTTCAAAACTTTACGATCAGTTTAAATGAATGTTCAAAACTTTACGATCAGTTTAAATGAATGTTCAAAACTTTACGATCAGTTTAAATGAATGTTCAAAACTTTACGATCAGTTTAAATGAATGTTCAAAACTTTACGATCAGTTTAAATGAATGTTCATAACTTTACGATCAGTTTAAATGAATGTTCAAAACTTTACGATCAGTTTAAATGAATGTTCATAACTTTACGATCAGTTTAAATGAATGTTCAAAACTTTACGATCAGTTTAAATGAATGTTCAAAACTTTACGATCAGTTTAAATGAATGTTCAAAACTTTACGATCAGTTTAAATGAATGTTCAAAACTTTACGATCAGTTTAAATGAATGTTCAAAACTTTACGATCAGTTTAAATGAATGTTCAAAACTTTACGATCAGTTTAAATGAATGTTCATAACTTTACGATCAGTTTAAATGAATGTTCAAAACTTTACGATCAGTTTAAATGAATGTTCAAAACTTTACGATCAGTTTAAATGAATGTTCAAAACTTTACGATCAGTTTAAATGAATGTTCAAAACTTTACGATCAGTTTAAATGAATGTTCAAAACTTTACGATCAGTTTAAATGAATGTTCAAAACTTTACGATCAGTTTAAATGAATGTTCAAAACTTTACGATCAGTTTAAATGAATGTTCAA
This sequence comes from Ariolimax columbianus, assembly GCA_036924085.1. Lineage (NCBI taxonomy): Eukaryota > Metazoa > Mollusca > Gastropoda > Stylommatophora > Arionidae > Ariolimax > Ariolimax columbianus. The sequence goes on along the minus strand of JAVGWX010000005.1, from coordinate 648,031 downwards.
AACTTTACGATCAGTTTAAATGAATGTTCAAAACTTTACGATCAGTTTAAATGAATGTTCAAAACTTTACGATCAGTTTAAATGAATGTTCAAAACTTTACGATCAGTTTAAATGAATGTTCAAAACTTTACGATCAGTTTAAATGAATGTTCATAACTTTACGATCAGTTTAAATGAATGTTCAAAACTTTACGATCAGTTTAAATGAATGTTCAAAACTTTACGATCAGTTTAAATGAATGTTCAAAACTTTACGATCAGTTTAAATGAATGTTCAAAACTTTACGATCAGTTTAAATGAATGTTCAAAACTTTACGATCAGTTTAAATGAATGTTCATAACTTTACGATCAGTTTAAATGAATGTTCAAAACTTTACGATCAGTTTAAATGAATGTTCAAAACTTTACGATCAGTTTAAATGAATGTTCAAAACTTTACGATCAGTTTAAATGAATGTTCAAAACTTTACGATCAGTTTAAATGAATGTTCAAAACTTTACGATCAGTTTAAATGAATGTTCAAAACTTTACGATCAGTTTAAATGAATGTTCAAAACTTTACGATCAGTTTAAATGAATGTTCAAAACTTTACGATCAGTTTAAATGAATGTTCAAAACTTTACGATCAGTTTAAATGAATGTTCAAAACTTTACGATCAGTTTAAATGAATGTTCAAAACTTTACGATCAGTTTAAATGAATGTTCAAAACTTTACGATCAGTTTAAATGAATGTTCAAAACTTTACGATCAGTTTAAATGAATGTTCAAAACTTTACGATCAGTTTAAATGAATGTTCAAAACTTTACGATCAGTTTAAATGAATGTTCAAAACTTTACGATCAGTTTAAATGAATGTTCAAAACTTTACGATCAGTTTAAATGAATGTTCATAACTTTACGATCAGTTTAAATGAATGTTCAAAACTTTACGATCAGTTTAAATGAATGTTCAAAACTTTACGATCAGTTTAAATGAATGTTCAAAACTTTACGATCAGTTTAAATGAATGTTCAAAACTTTACGATCAGTATGTTCATAACTTTACGATCAGTTAAAATGAATGTTCATAACTTTACGATCAGTTTAAATGAATGTTCATAACTTTACGATCAGTTTAAATGAATGTTCAAAACTTTACGATCAGTTTAAATGAATGTTCAAAACTTTACGATCAGTTTAAATGAATGTTCAAAACTTTACGATCAGTTTAAATGAATGTTCAAAACTTTACGATCAGTTTAAATGAATGTTCAAAACTTTACGATCAGTTTAAATGAATGTTCAAAACTTTACGATCAGTTTAAATGAATGTTCAAAACTTTACGATCAGTTTAAATGAATGTTCAAAACTTTACGATCAGTTTAAATGAATGTTCAAAACTTTACGATCAGTTTAAATGAATGTTTATAACTTTATGATCAGTTTAAATGAATGTTCAAAACTTTACGATCAGTTTAAATGAATGTTCAAAACTTTACGATCAGTTTAAATGAATGTTCAAAACTTTACGATCAGTTTAAATGAATGTTCAAAACTTTACGATCAGTTTAAATGAATGTTCAAAACTTTACGATCAGTTTAAATGAATGTTCAAAACTTTACGATCAGTTTAAATGAATGTTCAAAACTTTACGATCAGTTTAAATGAATGTTCAAAACTTTACGATCAGTTTAAATGAATGTTCAAAACTTTACGATCAGTTTAAATGAATGTTCAAAACTTTACGATCAGTTTAAATGAATGTTCATAACTTTACGATCAGTTTAAATGAATGTTCAAAACTTTACGATCAGTTTAAATGAATGTTCAAAACTTTACGATCAGTTTAAATGAATGTTCAAAACTTTACGATCAGTTTAAATGAATGTTCAAAACTTTACGATCAGTTTAAATGAATGTTCAAAACTTTACGATCAGTTTAAATGAATGTTCATAACTTTACGATCAGTTTAAATGAATGTTCAAAACTTTACGATCAGTTTAAATGAATGTTCAAAACTTTACGATCAGTTTAAATGAATGTTCAAAACTTTACGATCAGTTTAAATGAATGTTCAAAACTTTACGATCAGTTTAAATGAATGTTCAAAACTTTACGATCAGTTTAAATGAATGTTCAAAACTTTACGATCAGTTTAAATGAATGTTCAAAACTTTACGATCAGTTTAAATGAATGTTCAAAACTTTACGATCAGTTTAAATGAATGTTCAAAACTTTACGATCAGTTTAAATGAATGTTCAAAACTTTACGATCAGTTTAAATGAATGTTCAAAACTTTACGATCAGTTTAAATGAATGTTCAAAACTTTACGATCAGTTTAAATGAATGTTCAAAACTTTACGATCAGTTTAAATGAATGTTCAAAACTTTACGATCAGTTTAAATGAATGTTCAAAACTTTACGATCAGTTTAAATGAATGTTCAAAACTTTACGATCAGTTTAAATGAATGTTCAAAACTTTACGATCAGTTTAAATGAATGTTCATAACTTTACGATCAGTTTAAATGAATGTTCAAAACTTTACGATCAGTTTAAATGAATGTTCAAAACTTTACGATCAGTTTAAATGAATGTTCAAAACTTTACGATCAGTTTAAATGAATGTTCAAAACTTTACGATCAGTATGTTCATAACTTTACGATCAGTTAAAATGAATGTTCATAACTTTACGATCAGTTTAAATGAATGTTCATAACTTTACGATCAGTTTAAATGAATGTTCAAAACTTTACGATCAGTTTAAATGAATGTTCAAAACTTTACGATCAGTTTAAATGAATGTTCAAAACTTTACGATCAGTTTAAATGAATGTTCAAAACTTTACGATCAGTTTAAATGAATGTTCAAAACTTTACGATCAGTTTAAATGAATGTTCAAAACTTTACGATCAGTTTAAATGAATGTTCAAAACTTTACGATCAGTTTAAATGAATGTTCAAAACTTTACGATCAGTTTAAATGAATGTTCAAAACTTTACGATCAGTTTAAATGAATGTTTATAACTTTATGATCAGTTTAAATGAATGTTAAAAACTTTACGATCAGTTTAAATGAATGTTCAAAACTTTACGATCAGTTTAAATGAATGTTTATAACTTTATGATCAGTTTAAATGAATGTTAAAAACTTTACGATCAGTTTAAATGAATGTTCAAAAGTTTACGATCAGTTTAAATGAATGTTCAAAACTTTACGATCAGTTTAAATGAATGTTCAAAACTTTACGATCAGTTTAAATGAATGTTCAAAACTTTACGATCAGTTTAAATGAATGTTCAAAACTTTACGATCAGTTTAAATAAATGTTCAAAAGTTTACGATCAGTTTAAATGAATGTTCAAAACTTTACGATCAGTTTAAATGAATGTTCAAAACTTTACGATCAGTTTAAATGAATGTTCAAAACTTTACGATCAGTTTAAATAAATGTTCAAAACTTTACGATCAGTTTAAATGAATGTTCAAAACTTTACGATCAGTTTAAATGAATGTTCAAAACTTTACGATCAGTTTAAATGAATGTTCATAACTTTACGATCAGTTTAAATAAATGTTCAAAAGTTTACGATCAGTTTAAATGAATGTTCAAAACTTTACGATCAGTTTAAATGAATGTTCAAAACTTTACGATCAGTTTAAATGAATGTTCATAACTTTACGATCAGTTTAAATGAATGTTCATAACTTTACGATCAGTTTAAATGAATGTTCAAAACTTTACGATCAGTTTAAATGAATGTTCATAACTTTACGATCAGTTTAAATGAATGTTCAAAACTTTACCATCAGTTTAAATGAATGTTCAAAACTTTACGATCAGTTTAAATGAATGTTCAAAACTTTACGATCAGTTTAAATGAATGTTCAAAACTTTACGATCAGTTTAAATGAATGTTTATAACTTTATGATCAGTTTAAATGAATGTTCAAAACTTTACGATCAGTTTAAATGAATGTTCAAAACTTTACGATCAGTTTAAATGAATGTTCAAAACTTTACGATCAGTTTAAATGAATGTTCAAAACTTTACGATCAGTTTAAATGAATGTTCAAAACTTTACGATCAGTTTAAATGAATGTTCAAAACTTTACGATCAGTTTAAATGAATGTTCAAAACTTTACGATCAGTTTAAATGAATGTTCAAAACTTTACGATCAGTTTAAATGAATGTTCAAAACTTTACGATCAGTTTAAATGAATGTTCATACACATACAATGTACTCACCCTTTTCAGAATGGGACGACTCAAAAAGATTGATGATTGTTGTCGGCTGAATGAATAGCGATCCATCTTTGTGCCAATAATCATTTTTAGCTTTCATTACAAAGTTCTCACATGTCACCCAGAACGGGACATTGCAGACCCAAGACCCACCTCCACAGAATGGGTCTCAGAGACACTGCTATGTGCAATTATGGAGCACCCAAGCAAACACCAGAGCATACCCTGCAGGACTGACCCACTTACACAGACCAAAGAGAGGCAGTCTGGTCTGGGGGAGTGACCATGCTCGAAAAATTGTGGGGGACCGGCGAAGACCTGAAACGTGCAGTCTCCATCGTGAGCCTCACCGGACTACAGGCACAGTATCAGTTGATCGGGGAGAAGAAGAGGAAGAAGAAGAAGAATCCAGAAGTGTGTGTCAATGTCTGTTAGGGCACCATGTACAACGTCCTGTACATGTGACAGTTTGAAGGTTTTGCTGTCTCCTGCCACCTGTCCTTTCACTTTTGCCCAAACTAATTATATAGTACCTAAGTGTGAATGAACGGATGTCAATCTTGACCATGCTCCTGGCTAACTTTGTCAAGGTGAAATGTCTTATCATGTGTGTATTCATTACAACAATTCAGGTTTTCAGGTGCATTTCTATCAAATGGATGCGCTCCTTTGTTAGCCAAAGGTTGATCTCCTCCTTAGGACCTGCTGATGTTGGGGCCTCATCCTTAGGACCTGCTGATGTTGGGGCTTCGTCCGTAGGACTTGCTGGTGTCGGGACCTTGTCCTTAGGACCTGCTGATGTTGGGGCCTCGTCCTTAGGACCTGCTGATGTTGGGGCCTCGTCCGTAGGACTTGCTGGTGTCGGGACCTTGTCCTTAGGACCTGCTGGTGTCGGGACCTTGTCCTTAGTACACATCGTTATGGAAGGACGTATTGTTTATTGATAGACGAGAGGGTCTAAGGATGGAAGTCCAGTTTTCTCTCTCAATCTACGTTCTTGATTATCTGTTCATTCATCTATGAGAGATAGTCCAGCTTTTCGGTAGATTTTAAAACAAACGGGAGTTCGCCATTCTTCAACAATCCATCATGTCTGCTACCTGCTTGGACTTTTATCAGTAGCTATATTTTACTACTTGGCACCACGTCCGCTTTACGACCTTCGTTAGCCCTTGGCACTTTTATTTCTTGCGGAATAAGGGCAAGAAGACGGACAAAAACGCGCGCCGTTTTGGAAATCACGTAATCTGGGAGGCAGATCGAATATAAATCCCGGCGTAGAGAGACGTGAGGATCATTACTGGAGAAGAGATGAGACAGAGAGAGAGAGAGAGAGAGAGAGAGAGAGAAAGAGGCTCAGTGGAGTGTAGGCGGCGGAGAGAAAAGACTTGACCAGAGATTATATGAGCGCTTGGGAAGAGACGCTCAGTGGAGGTCAGGCGACGGAAATATGCAGTTGAGGCAGATTTGAGTCGAGAACCACAGAGAGAGAGAGAGAGAGAACATTTCACTTCAGAGACAGAGACAGTACATTTCACTTCAGAGACAGAGACAGTACATTTCACTTCAGTGACAGAGACAGTACATTTCACTTCAGAGACAGAGACAGTACATTTCACTTCAGAGACAGAGACAGTACATTTCACTTCAGAGACAGAGACAGTACATTTCACTTCAGAGACAGAGACAGTACATTTCACTTCAGAGACAGAGACAGTACATTTCACTTCAGAGACAGAGACAGTACATTTCACTTCAGAGACAGAGACAGTACATTTCACTTCAGAGACACAGACAGTACATTTCACTTCAGAGACAGAGACAGTACATTTCACTTCAGAGACAGAGACAGAACATTTCACTTCAGAGACAGAGACAGTACACTTCACTTCAGAGACAGAGAAAGAACACTTCCCTTCAGAGACAGAGACAGAACATTTCACTTCAGAGACAGAGACAGTACACTTCACTTCAGAGACAGAGAAAGAACACTTCCCTTCAGAGACAGAGAGAGAACACTTCACTTCAGAGACAGAGACAGAACACTTCACTGCAGAGACAGAGAGAGAACACTTCACTTCAGAGACAGACAGAGAACACTTTACTTCAGAGACAGATAGAGAACATTTAACTTCAGAGACAGACAGAGAACACTTCCCGTTAGAGACAGACAGAGAACACTTCGCTTCAGAGACAGAGAGAGAACACTTCACTTCAGAGACAGACATAGAAAACTTCACTTCAGAGACAGAGAGAGAACACTTCCCTTCAGAGACAGACAGAGAACACTTCACTTCAGAGACAGAGAGAGAACATTTCAGATCAGAGACAGGCAGAGAACACTTCCCTTCAGAGACAGACAGAGAACATTTCACTTCAGAGACAGACAGAGAACACTTCCCTTTAGAGACAGACAAAGAACACTTCACTTCAGAGACAGAGAGAGAACACTTAACTTCAGAGACAGAGAGAGAACACTTAACTTCAGAGACAGAGAGAGAATACTTAACTTCAGAGACAGAGACAGAACACTTCACTTCAGGGACAAAAGTACTTTGGAAAGAGACGCTCAGTGGAGGGCAGGCCACAAAGATATGTAGTTTAGAGGCAGTTGAGATAGACACGTAGCAAGCAAGGTAACTACCCTCATATTATGTAGTGATCGTAATTACAAGTCGTCAGTAGCTTATAGAGGAAGTCTTCCAGTCAACTCATTTATCATATTGACGCAGTCCCACTGATCACGTCGACATCACCTTGATTACGTGAAAGTAAGTCGCAGCTAGAGGCAGTTTTACAGTGATCCCATGGATCGCATTTCACGCAGCAGTCTATCCTGACCATATCGAGACCACTTTGATCTACCGCCGACAAAGAGGAACAAGACCAGGGACGTCATACCTGGGTTCAGAACCTACTAACTTTACCACCAGCGACAATCCGCAACTAAGTTCGATCATAGCAGACCAGATTATGAGAATAGGGTATCGTGACGTATAAATGGTGAGAGAAAGAATTTAAGTTGTTAGAGAGTTTATAGTTGGCAGTGTTTCTTGATTAAATAATATGTTGTATTGTGTTTATATTTAGTGTTACTTGAATTTGTTTAGAGTAAGTGTAGAGTGAAATATAATAGAGCAAAGCCCTTTACCGTCTGAGTGTAGAGTGAAATAGAATAGGTGCAGAGCCCTTTACCGTCTGAGTGTAGAGTGAAATATAATAGAGCAAAGCCCTTTACCGTCTGAGTGTAGAGTGAAATAGAATAGGTGCAGAGCCCTTTACCGTCTGAGTGTAGAGTGAAATAGAATAGAGCAGAGCCCTTTACCGTCTGAGTGTAGAGTGAAATAGAATGAAGCAGAGCCCTTTACCGTCTGAGTGTAGAGTGAAATAGAATAGAGCAGAGCCCTTTACCGTCTGAGTGTAGAGTGAAATAGAATAGAGCAGAGCCCTTTACCGTCTGAGTGTAGAGTGAAATAGAATAGAGCAGAGCCCTTTACCGTCTGAGTGTAGAGGGAAATAGAATAGGTGCAGAGCCCTTTACCGAGCTCCATCAAATAGACCGGCTCTGGTACAGCTTATTATTCTGTTGTGTTGGTACAATTATCCGTGGAGATGGTGGGGTGAGGTACGCGATGGGGGTGGGGTGGGGAGGGGGGGGGGGTGGGGGGTGGGTGCGAGTATTATCTTAATTCCAGACTCGAGCACCCAGTACTTGTTCCTTAATTCACCTCAAATATATAACATATTTATGTTTAGTTCCAGGTGTATATTTTTAGGACAGAATAGTCCAGTTTAAACTGTGGGGGTGTCAAAAATCGCGCATAAAATGGCTTGCCAATAAACCGAGATTTAATCATCAAACTGTCAATGACAAGCGAGCAAAGGGCACAGACAAGCAAATGCTTTGATTCTTACATATGCGAGTGGCGTGTGTGTGGCGTCGACGCATCAAAGTCAGAGGTTTGGAGATTTTCAGCGCCATTCTTGCCAACACTGTTCAGTTCTGGCCACCTCAATAAAACTGTGGTGTTTGGTCGTCCCATTATTTCAAGCTGTCAAATAGTGCCAGTTCCAGTGGATCATTGACGTTTAGGGCAGGGGAGATTGGGCTGATGTCTGTGTTCGCTAATAGTCAAAGAGATGCCTGAGAATATAGTAAGTACCGGGACACAGGTCAAACCCCGGCCACCACATCAGGGTCCACGCAGACTAAACCTCGGCCACCACACCAGGGTCCACGCAGACCAAACCTCGGCCACCACACCAGGGTCCACGCAGACCAAACCCCGGCCACCACACCAGGGTCCACGCAGACCAAACCTCGGCCACCACACCAGGGTCCACGCAGACCAAACCCCGGCCACCACACCAGGGTCTGTGCAGACCAAACCCCGGCCACCACACCAGGGTCGGCGCGGACCGAGGCGAGAGGTAAGCATTCAATAGAACTGGAAAACTTGGCTTGTTTTGAGGATAGGTATCATATTGACCATTCTGGTATCAGACATAAGTGAATGGGGTTAGGTTGACGACAGAGACTCACTCTTCAAGCTGTCACATTTAAAGTGACAGTGACCAATAGATATTTCACCCAATGGGATTCTAGCCAACTGAGGAGGACTACTCGGCTGTCATGCGTGTTTCTAGCGCTAAAAAAAAGTATAAAAAACAATGCAAAAAGAAATTCAGGCAATTCTAAGAGAGAGAGAGAGAGAGAGAGAGAGAGATAGAGAGATAATGAGAGAGAGAGAGAGAGCAAGAGAGTTTACGGGGTGGTTATCCCATAGAGCCTTGCATACATGCTGGATGGACACCCTGAAAACAGTAAGAGATCGAGATCTGACAACATGCAAGTGTCTCGGCAGGATCTGAGAGTTGACCTGGAAGCCTATCTGACTGTTAGTTGACATAGAAGGCTGTCTGACTGTTACTTGACCTGGAAGGCTGTCTGACTGTTACTTGACCTAGAAGGCTGTCTGACTGTTACTTGACCTGGAAGGCTGTCTGACTGTTACTTGACCTGGAAGGCTGTCTGACTATTCTCCAGGACCATTGAATTGGTGTCTGTTGGAAGAATGGTGGCCCTTCTATGATCAAAGGCAGTTGTCTCGAACAAAGTGACTCGATAATGATTCTGTGTATCATGGGGACTGCGTTCTTAGTGGCCCGGAGTCTGTGTATCATGGGGACTGCGTTCTTAGTGGCCCGGAGTCTGTGTATCATGGGGACTGCGTTCTTAGTGGCTCGGAGTCTGTGTATCATGGGGACTGCGTTCTTAGTGGCTCGGAGTCTGTGTATCATGGGGACTGCGTTCTTAGTGGCTCGGAGTCTGTGTATCATGGGGACTGCGTTCTTAGTGGCTCGGAGTCTGTGTATCATGGGGACTGCGTTCTTAGTGGCTCGGAGTCTGTGTATCATGGGGACTGCGTTCTTAGTGGCTCGGAGTCTGTGTATCATGGGGACTGCGTTCTTAGTGGCTCGGAGTCTGTGTATCATGGGGACTGCGTTCTTAGTGGCTCGGAGTCTGTGTATCATGGGGACTGCGATTTAGTGGCTCGGAGTCTGTGTATCATGGGGACTGCGATTTAGTGGCTCGGAGTCTGTGTATCATGGGGACTGCGATTTAGTGGCTCGGAGTCTGTGTATCATGGGGACTGCGATTTAGTGGCTCGGAGTCTGTGTATCATGGGGACTGCGATTTAGTGGCTCGGAGTCTGTGTATCATGGGGACTGCGATTTAGTGGCTCGGAGTCTGTGTATCATGGGGACTGCGATTTAGTGGCTCGGAGTCTGTGTATCATGGGGACTGCGATTTAGTGGCTCGGAGTCTGTGTATCATGGGGACTGCGATTTAGTGGCTCGGAGTCTGTGTATCATGGGGACTGCGATTTAGTGGCTCGGAGTCTGTGTATCATGGGGACTGCGATTTAGTGGCTCGGAGTCTGTGTATCATGGGGACTGCGATTTAGTGGCTCGGAGTCTGTGTATCATGGGGACTGCGATTTAGTGGCTCGGAGTCTGTGTATCATGGGGACTGCGATTTAGTGATCTTAATCTCGATTAAGGATTTTGTGAAATAAAAATTTGCCCTTCTCTTTCTTGTGGTTGAAGTTTTTTTTTTTAACAAGTGAAATATTGTAGGCCCTAGGCCCTGTGCCTAGTCGGTCTAATGTATAAATCGGCCCTGCTTAGCGCAATTCTCTTTATTTCTGTTTGAGTTTCTGTTTCTAAGAATCGACGTCACTGCACTCCGGACATGCCCATAGGTGCTCAGTCTCTCTCTACAGATGGCGTAAGGTATGGATGCTGATGGTCCCTGTAGTCCGCTGGTTGTACACGCTCCTGCGCCGCCCTCTCATGCGCCCCACTGCGCTTGAACCTCGTTTAATGTCGAAACTTTGCAGTCTGTGGATTGCTGCTTCATCTATTGCGGTGTCCTCATCCAGCAGGCGGTCATTGATTTATTTCAAAATGTCACTTCTGTCCATCACCAATGTGCCCATGATGGGAGCTTGTGAAGCCAAGATGTCAGCTCTTTCATTGCACTGAGCCCCGGCATGAGCAGGACAGTAGATCCAGGTCTGCGCTTGGAGGTTTGAGGCCTCAACAGCAGCTATCCACTCGTACCTAAGCCATCCCTTCTGTACTTCATGAAGTACGGCTTGCGCGTCTATCACGATGACTGCCTTTGTTATAGACGTCTCAGATATCCATTTCAGTGCTGAGGTCACTGCTTCCGTCTCCATTCTCATACTGGAGGTTGTTGACATGTATGCCCTACTGCTCTCAGCAACGACCTGTCCTCTCACTCTAGCCGAGAAACCCCAGCCTGATGTCCCACTGCGCACGACTGATCCGTCGGTGTATATGACAGCGTCACTCTCCTGGGTGTTCTCAGTTATCAGCTGATTTACCTCGCCCTCTGCTCTCCCGTTGTTTCGTTCTCTGCATTCCTTGCCTAAGGTTATGATGACTCTCTGGCACTCTATCATTCTATCACCAGTGTGGACCCATTCTTTCCCCTTTGGTTATAGTCTCAGCTGGAGTGACGTATCCGATTGTTGTTTATTTATTCACATTTCATCTATAAACACAATATCGTTATTTTCGTGATGCATTTCTCGAATTTCCTGCAAATATTTACTAATGGAAGCTATTATGTGAGACTTTCAGCAAATGACATTTCGCGCGTCATTATGTATGCTTGCAGAAAGTCAAAACTCCTGACAGTTTTCAGTAATGTATCTCTGTGAAATGTTGATTTCATTAGGCCAATGCTTCTTTTGAATTCAGTATTTAAAAAATGTCTCCTTACTTCTTTGTCAAAGCTATGAACTTTCTTTTGTTCTTCCTCTGTCTCTGGTAGTATTTGACTGAGATGTTCTCGTATCAAGCTCGAGAACGGCCTGTCATTACCATATCCAGGATATGCTTTATTCTTTTATCTGCATTTGAAAAAAACGACGAAACAGAATCCGATGTTAAAGTAAGAAATATTTATAAAATGTCATTGCTTCATTTTTCAGTGTAACGAAATCAACTTTCAACGCCACTCAAATAATAAAGACACTATATATTTCTACTGCGCCTTAACAAACTGAGAAGAATTATTATTTGTCGCATCTCAATACTTTCAATGCAACAGTGGTGAGTATTTACCATTTTCCACAAAAACACAGCAGATATGTGGTTGCATCGTCATGGCTTACTGTAGAACTCTTAAAAGGCTATCCAGCTAAGGCATACTTCTTCTTCTTCATCATCGTACGCAGTCAGACGTCAACCTGTACTTTTTCGAAGAAAGCAGCGGTCATCCTGAGGCTGTCGACACTGCCATAGAGCTTGTCTAGTGCTGCCACTGGTGATGGCCACACCTGCTTTCTCTGATCCTCGTATGTCGGGTAGTTTTGCAGCAAATGTTCAGCGGTCATTTTCCCTCTACCGCACGTGCATTCGTCGGTGCCACCTATCTTCAGTTTATTGAATAGGTGGTACTTCAGTCTATTGTGGCCAGTGCGAAGTCTGAAGACCACTACCCAGCTAAGGCATTCATTTTTGAATACTCCCAAATAAGCTTGGTATCACTGAACATAAATGTGACATATTGTCAGTCTTACAGTAACGAAAAATATTTATATTCCTCAACTGATATCTCATGATTGCTGAGATCAATTTCTGTCAAGCTCGGCACGTATTTCTGAACGCACTATAGCATGCATGCAGTCTTATATTCTGTACCAGCAGTTGTGCGTGCTCTGATATTCTGCTTCAATTAACACGCCGACGCTTCTGTAGATCAGACATGACGGAATCAGAGATCTAGTGTGCCAGTGATAAGTTCTGTGGTTCATCTTATCTTTCCGTGATATGATATTAAGCTGTTCTACTTTCTCTTTTTCATGACCTGGTGATAAAGACTTACACACACATACACGCACATACCACATACACAACACACACACACCCACACCCACACACACCCACACATACACCCACACACACACACACACACTTGGGAGCTCTCTTGTGTCAACCGTTCAAGATCTGGCCATTTATCTGTTTTCTGGCAAGTTCACCACAATCTCTCTTCATATTATGTGTGGCCAGGTCTTCCCGCAAGGCGTCTGCCCAGTGGATTCCAGAGCAGGGACTATGGCACTACTATCAGCGGGTCGACACAACGCCGGCACCTTCTCATAACTTCTAGCGCCACTGCAGGTTGGCCTTCGCCATTATCTCCACTTCAAACCTTCTATGCGTCATTGGGTGGAAGTGAACGTTTCTCTTACAAGCCTGTGTTATTACAGAGGACGGATTTGATATTGGAGTAAACAATAGGTAATTGTGGCGAGGATCTATATTCCATAATGTTCTCAATGCCACAGAAGACTCTCGCGTCTCTTGCCGGTAATGTAATATCCACATATATTTTCCCGACGCATTTTGCTACCATTGTCAACACTGGACACTTACATCAAATAAAAATTTCGTATTGTAACAGCAGAAAGATAGTTTACGTAACAAGGAGAGACATGATCAGCACCGATGACATCAGGGGACTAGTGGGAACAACACCAACATCAGACTACATCACAAGAGGACTACTAAAATAGTTTGGCCAAGTAACATGCCTATCCCCACACATCATCCACTAACAAGCACTACTATTTAGATCCAACGGATTCAAAGCCAAAGGCCGACCACGAAAAAGGTGGCTTACAGAAATATCTTCAGCGATGAATCCCACTGTGCACGTGGCACACAGTTTGGCTCGTTATAGAGACCTTTTCGTAACCTGCCGCTGAAAGGCATAACATGATAAGCTAAACAAGTATGTCATGTCCTCATTAGCGCCAGCAAGTTTGTCTAGGATGAACTAAAGGTATATTACGTCACACAATCTGGAGGACGCTATGATCATCCAATATTAGAAATTGTAACTGATGGATCGATAGTATGCAGTGGAAATCATGTTGGGACTTCTCTGTAAGAGGTCAGGTTGGGGCTTCTCTGTTAGAGGTCAGGTTAGGGCTTCTCTGTGAGAGGTCAGGTTGGGGCTTCTCTGTGAGAGGTCTGTTTAGGCTTCTCTGTTAGAGCGAGAGGTCAGGTTGGGGCTTCTCTGTGAGAATGAGAGGTCAGGTTGGGGATTCTCTGTGTGGGAGGTCTGGTTGGGTCTTCTCTGTGAGAGGTCTGTTTGGGCTTCTCTGTTAGAGCAAGAGGTCAGGTTGGGGATTCTCTATGAGAGGTCAGGTTGGGGCTTCTCTGTGAAAAGGAGAGGTCAGGTTGGGGTTTCTATGTGAGAGGTCTGTTTGGGCTTCTCTGTTAGAGCGAGAGGTCAGGTTATGGCTTCTCTGTGAGAATGAGAGGTCTGATTGGGGCTTCTCTGTGAAAAGGAGAGGTCAGGTTGGGGTTTCTCTGTGACAGATCAGGTTGGGGCTTCTTTGTGAGAGATCAGGTCGGGGCTTCTCTGTGGGAGGTCTAGTTGGGACTTCTCTGTGAGAGGTCAGGTTGGAACTTCTCTGTGAGAGGTCAGGTTGGGGCTTCTCTGTGAGAGGTCAGGTTGGGGCTTCTCTGTGAGAGGTCAGGTTGGGGCTTCTCTCTGAGAGGTCAGGTTGGGGCTGCTCTGTGAGAGGTCAGGTTGGGGCTTCTCTGTAAGAGGTCAGGTTGGAGCTTTTCTGTGACAGGTCAGGTTGGGGCTTGTCTGTGAGAGGTCAATTTAGGGCTTCTCTGTGAGAGTGAGAGGTCAGGTTGGGTCTTCTCTGAGACAGTTAGAGGTCAGGTTGGGTCTTTTCTGTGAGAGTCAGAGGTCAGGTTGGGTCTTCTCTGTGAGAGTGAGAGGTCAGGTTAGGGTTTCTCTGTGAGAGGGAGAGGTCAGGTTAGGGTTTCTCTGTGAGAGTGAGAGGTCAGGTTGGGGCTTCTCTGTGAGAGGTGAGGTTGGGGGCTTCTCTGTGAGAGTGAGAGGTCAGGTTGGGGCTTCTCTGTGAGAGGTCAGGTTGTGGCTTCTCTGTGAGAGTGAGAGGTCAGGTTGGGGCTTCTCTGTGAGAGTGAGAGGTCAGGCTGGGGTTTCTCTGTGAGAGTGAGAGGTCAGGTTGGGGTTTCTCTGTGAGAGTGAGAGGTCAGGTTGGGGTTTCTCTGTGAGAGTGAGAGGTCAGGTTGGGGTTTCTCTGTGAGAGTGAGAGGTCAGGTTGGGGTTTCTCTGTGAGAGTGAGAGGTCAGGTTGGGGTTTCTCTGTGCGAGTGAGAGGTCAGGTTGGGGTTTCTATGTGAGAGTGAGAGGTCAGGTTGGGGTTTCTCTGTGAGAGTGAGAGGTCAGGTTGGGGTTTCTCTGTGAGAGTGAGAGGTCAGGTTGGGGTTTCTCTGTGAGAGTGAGAGGTCAGGTTGGGGTTTCTCTGTGAGAGTGAGAGGTCAGGTTGGGGTTTCTCTGTGAGAGTGAGAGGTCAGGTTGGGGTTTCTCTGTGAGAGTGAGAGGTCAGGTTGGGGTTTCTCTGTGAGAGTGAGAGGTCAGGTTGGGGTTTCTCTGTGAGAGTGAGAGGTCAGGTTGGGGTTTCTCTGTGAGAGTGAGAGGTCAGGTTGGGGTTTCTCTGTGAGAGTGAGAGGTCAGGTTGGGGTTTCTTTGTGAGAGTGAGAGGTCAGGTTGGGGTTTCTCTGTGAGAGTGAGAGGTCAGGTTGGGGTTTCTCTGTGAGAGTGAGAGGTCAGGTTGGGGTTTCTCTGTGAGAGTGAGAGGTCAGGTTGGGGTTTCTCTGTGAGAGTGAGAGGTCAGGTTGGGGGCTTCTATGTGAGAGTGAGAGGTCAGGTTGGGGTTTCTCTGTGAGAGTGAGAGGTCAGGTTGGGGTTTCTCTGTGAGAGTGAGAGGTCAGGTTGGGGTTTCTCTGTGAGAGTGAGAGGTCAGGTTGGGGCTTCTCTGTGAGAGTGCGAGGTCAGGTTGGGGTTTCTCTGTGAGAGTGAGAGGTCAGGTTGGGGCTTCTCTGTGAGAGTGAGAGGTCAGGTTGGGGTTTCTCTGTGAGAGTGAGAGGTCAAGTTGGGGCTTCTCTGCGAGAGTAAGAGGTCAGGTTGGGGTTTCTCTGTGAGAGTGAGAGGTCAGGTTGGGGCTTCTCTGTGAGAGTGAGAGGTCAGGTTGGGGTTTCTCTGTGAGAGTGAGAGGTCAAGTTGGGGCTTCTCTGTGAGAGTGAGAGGTCAAGTTGGGGCTTCTCTGTGAGAGTGAGAGGTCAAGTTGGGGCTTCTCTGTGAGAGTGAGAGGTTGGGACACGTTTGTTCAGAATCGAGTTGTTTGGAGATAGTTGGAAGGAACATGGTAACTGCGGTGTTTGTAGAAGGAGGTCGCGGGACATTCCTTCAAGCCAGCCTACTGAGCAGGGTTGTATGATCTGTGGAGGGGGCTATCACTCGCGCATCGATCATTACAGTCGTAGCAGACTGTGTCGAAATACAGGAGAAAGAGAGAGCTGGACGGGCGGGGGATGGGGTGTAAGGATTGATTTAGGTCTAATTTAAATAATGAGAAATACCTGCAACCAAGTCAACCCCACCTTCACATGGTATCCCATTTTTTTCCACAAACGCGGCTCTGGCAACTAGCGCCAACAAACCAATCCCACCAAGTCTATGGGGGGGGGGGGGGGTAAAATTGTAGACGTAGACTCTAGGTCAGACAAACCCTACACAAACATGTTATGATATGGGTGACGCAAGCCCTACAGAAACATTGTAGGCTATGGGTCAGGCAAACCCTACAGAAACATTGTAGGCTATGGGTCAGGCAAACCCTACAGAAACATTGTAGGCTATGGGTCAGGCAAACCCTACAGAAACATTGAAGGCTATGGGTCAGGCAAACCCTACAGAAACATTCTAGGCTATGGGTCAGACAAACCCTACAGAAACATTGTAGGCTATGGGTCAGGCAAACCCTACAGAAACATTGTAGGCTATGGGTCAGGCAAACCCGACATAAACATTGTAGGCTATGGGTCAGGCAAACTCTACAGAAACATTGTAGGCTATGGGTCAGGCAAACCCTACAGAAACATTGTAGACTATGGGTCAGGCAAACCCTACAGAAACATTGTAGACTATGGGTCAGGCAAACCCTACAGAAACATTGTAGACTATGGGTCAGGCAAACCCTACAGAAACATGTAGACTATGGGTCAGGCAAACCCTACAGAAGCCCCTGGCAGAGCAGGTCCTCCACTAGGTGCGGCAGATGCTAGGCCCACCGGCGCGTGGACATGTCCCGATCCCCATTGAGACCTCGCCCAGGGAGCATCTCTGGTTAAACAAGGTACCCCGAGCAAGACCACAGTCTGCCCTAACAAGACCACAGACTGATCTAACAAGACCACAGACAGACCTAACAAGACCACATTCTGCCCTAACAAGACCACAGACTGACCTAACAAGTCCACAGTCTGCCCTAACAAGACCACAGTCTGCCCTAACAAGACCACAGACTGACCTAACAAGACCACAGTCTGCCCTAACAAGACCAGTCTGACCTAACAAGACCACAGTCTGCCCTAACAAGACCACAGTCTGCCCTAACAAGACCTGTCTGACATAACAAGACCACAGTCTGCCCTAACAAGACCACAGTCTGCCCTAACAAGACCACAGTCTGCCCTAACAAGACCACAGTCTGTCCTAACAAGACCACATTCTGCCCTAACAAGACCACAGACTGACCTAACAAGTCCACAGTCTGCCCTAACAAGACCACAGTCTGCCCTAACAAGACCACAGACTGACCTAACAAGACCACAGTCTGCCCTAACAAGACCAGTCTGACCTAACAAGACCACAGTCTGCCCTAACAAGACCACAGTCTGCCCTAACAAGACCTGTCTGACCTAACAAGACCACAGTCTGCCCTAACAAGACCACAGTCTGCCCTAACAAGACCACAGTCTGCCCTAACAAGACCACAGTCTGTCCTAACAAGACCACAGTCTGCCCTAACAAGACCACAGTCTGACCTAACAAGACCACAGTCTGACCTCTTCTTCTTCTTCTTCATCGTACGCAGTCAGACATCAACCTTAATTTTTTCGAAAAAAACAGCGGTCATCCTGAGGCTGTCGACATTGCCATAGAGCTTGTCTAGTGTTGCCACTGGTGATGGCCACATCTGCTTTCTCTGGTCCTCGTATGTCGGGCAGTTTTGCAGCAAATGTTCAGCGGTCATTTTCCCGGTACCACA
The DNA here is from genome assembly GCA_036924085.1 of Ariolimax columbianus. Taxonomy (NCBI): domain Eukaryota; kingdom Metazoa; phylum Mollusca; class Gastropoda; order Stylommatophora; family Arionidae; genus Ariolimax; species Ariolimax columbianus. Next base: position 630,088 of record JAVGWX010000005.1, on the reverse strand, counting down.
CGAGCATTCGTCAGTGCCACCTATCTTCAATTTATTGAATAGGTGGAACCTCAGTCTGTTGTGGCCTGTGCGAAGTCTGAAGACCACGACCTGCTCTTCTGTTTAACTGGTAATAGGCATCGTTTTTTGTGTAACTAGTATGTTCTGTTTCCCATTTGGTCATGTATCTAGCTCTAATAAGCCTTTTTGACTCTTCGACAGTCTGACCTAATAAGACCACAGTCTGCCCCAGCAAGAGAAGGTGCTGAAGACGGAGACAACCAGCCAAAAGGCGCACCACAGCAATACGGTTGCCACGCAAATATGCTTCATGAAAGTATGCCAATATCTGCAATGTGTTATGGCGCCTGGCCTGTTGTGGACAATCAGACAGGTCTCGAAAGAGCCCAAACTTTATTACTGGAGGTCTTTCTCGGATGCCTCGTTGAGCTAGGTGGCACGTGAATAGAGCTACTGGCCAAACAAAACGAAAAACAAAGGAAAGACCACTTAAAATAATGCACTGGAATGCTGAAGGCGTCAACAGCAAAAGAGATGGTTATAGTAACAAATTATAGCTTTAGAATATCCTGAAGGGAAAGCAAGTAAATGTATGTTGCTTGCAAGACACGCTTCTCATCAAAGATATAGCCTTCAAAATTAGAGGATACCAGTGCTATAGGTCTGACTGACAAGACAGGCAGAAGGGTGGAATATTGACACTTGTGAGAAATAGCATCAATGCTTATCAGCAGGAAGTATATATGGAAGGGGCAGAGTACCAGATGATGCATCTCAAGACAGAAAGTGCAGAATTCTACCTGCTAAATTATTACTGTCCGAGTGATCGTCCACTGGCACTGGATATGATTGCAACAAAGGAAAGACAGATTGTGTGTGGAGACTTCAATAGCCACTCACAGAGCTGGGGCTAGACAGGGACTAGACTCTTTTGCAAAAGATGCCAACATTGAAGTTGACAGAGAGAAACAAGGAAGTGTTCGTGAGGAATGACAAAATGCAGGACGAGATGGTGTCATTCCCGAAGTTATGGAGACACCAATCACATACAGGACGAGATGGTGCCATACCTGAAGTTATGGAGACACCAATCCCATACAGGACGAGATGGTGCCATACCTGAAGTTATGGAGACACCAATCACATACAGGGCGAAATGGTGGTGCCATACCCGAAGTTATGGAAACACAAATCACATACAGAACGAAATGGTGGTGCCATACCCGAAGATAGGGAGACACCAATCACATACAAAGAACTGGGGTTTGCAATATCCAAACTGAAAACTACAAAGTCTCCAGAAGTAGACAGACTGACCAATGAAATGATTAAGAACTCGGGAAGAGTAGTGAAAACAAAGCTGTTACAGACCTCCAACATTTGTTGGACATCAGGTAAAGTCCTACAGACCTTCAACATTTGTTTGACATCGGGTAAAGTCCTACAGGCCTTTAACATTTTTTGGACTTCGGGTAAAGTCCTACAGCCCTTTAACATTTGTTGGACATCGGGTAAAGTCATACAGACCTTCAAAATTTGTTGGACATCAGGTAAAGTCCTACAGACCTTCAACATTTGTTGGACATCGGGTAAAGTCCTACATACTTTCAACATTTGTTGGACATTGGGTAAAGTCCCACAGATCTGAAGAGAAGCAATCATGATACCACTCTCAAAATAAAGACAGTTCTATGGCATCCAACTATAGACCAATCAGCCTCACAAACTGCATCTGTAAAACAATGGAACGTATCATCAATCTAAGGCTGCAGTGGTGCCCTGAGAGCCAAAACCTCTTTGTACCACAGCAGGCAGGATTTAGGAAATTCAACTCCACTGAAGACCAGGCAACATACCTCTCACAAGAGATCGAGGACGCGTTCCAAGACAATAAATTGGTATTACCAGCATGGGTAGACTTAAGGAAAGCTTTTGATAAAGTTTGGAAAGAAGGACTTTTAAAGAAACTGAGAAATAATGGAGTAATGGGTAGGATGTACAAATGGATACAAGCGTACTTACATAACAGAAGAGCCAGAGTCCAACTAGATGGCCTCAAGAGTAAGAGAATTCTTCTGCGTCATGGTTTGCCTCAGGGAGGGGTTCTTTCCCCTACACTTTTCATAGTCTTCATCAATGACTTGATTGCTGAACTACCACAAGGAACAAAAGTTGCAATGTACGCAGACGACTTGGTAATATGGTGTACAGATGAGCATGCAACAGTGGCCACCAAAATGCTGCAAAGAGCTATTGATGCCTTGACCTCCTGGACAAACAGATGGTGTGTAAAAATTAACACAGAAAAATGTAGTTCTACGCTTTTCACTCTCTCCCCAAAACAAAATGCTTGAGTTAATAAGATAAGCGGAGAACACCTCAAAGAAGATAAACAACCCACCTATCTTGGAGTTACATTCGATGATAGGTTGACATGGAGGGAACACGTCAACAAGGCAGCCAGAAAAGGCAGGAGGAAGTTAGCCATTCCGAGAAAATTAAGTGGAACCACATGGGGAGCTAGTGGAAAAATACTTAACAAAGTTTACCAACAAGGTATACGACTACAACTGGAATATGGGTCAACAGCGTGGTGCCCTGCAGCAAAAACTACCCTAAAAGAGGTGGCAACTGAAAAACTGTTGAACACCAATGTCAGTTCACAACCAGTAGTATTTTTGACAGATGCACAATCAGCCAAGCACTGAAGTCCGGGAAACTACCATGTCTACAGGCTCTACTGCCTGAACTGAGCAACCAGTGCAAGATTGTCATGCAGTGGATACCTTCTCATCGTGGAGTGATAGAAAACGAGAGAGCAGACCAACTGGCAAAGGAGAGTGCTGCAGACGAGCAACCAGATGTGCCAGTTACATACCAACAGAAGAAAAGGATGATCAAATCAATCAGAAAGCCACCAACAGAAGATAAGGATGATCAAATCAATCAGACAGCCACCAAAAAGATAAGGATGATCAAATCAATCAGACAGCCACCAACAGAAGATAAGAATGATCAAATCAATCAGACAGCCATCAAAAAGATAAGGATGATCAAATCAATCAGACAGCCACCAAAAAAGATAAGGATGATCAAATCAATCAGACAGCCACCAACGGTAACACCAGATGATTACCATAAGATGAACAGACAAAAACAAACTGTTGTGTTGCGCCTTAGAACAGGACACAACCGACCCCGCTGCCACATGTACAGAAAAATAAAGATTGGCAACTCAGCCATGTGTACATGCGGACAGGCACCCCCGATAGCAGAGCATATACAATAGAACTGCCCCGAATATGATATACAGAGAAAATCCCACTGGCCCATAGAGACAACACTGGAAGAGAAACTTTATGGACCTGTATGTGAACTACAAAAGACAGTGAAGTTTGTACAAGAGACGACATCGCAGATATAGACAATATTTTCAAGTGAACGAAAGAAGAAGAAGAAGAAGAAGAAGAAGAAGAAAAAGAAGAAGAAGAAGAGAGCTGAACATAACTCATCGGGCGCCTCGAGCATGGTCTGCAGAGACTGAGGCGCCAATGATGATGATGATGATGATTTAAATATACACACACATATACGCACTAAATGACAGCTGTATATTTGCAGCCTCCGACTTAACTTCTTTTTACTGATTTAGAAGGCGATGCAGAGTTTGCATACAGGGTTTCTTCGGCTCAAAAATAACGAAGTTCATCCAATCTATTTTTTAATGCATTCACTGCCTTGCCTCCTTTATTTCCTGTGGTAATGCATTCTAAGCTTCCAACACTCCCTGTATGAAAAAAATATTTTCTTATATCTAATCTAGACCATTCTTTAACTAATTTGTAGATGTGCCCCTTTGTTCTTGCAGCCCGCTGAAATTTGAGAAAAAAAACTTGTAATCTAATTTATCCTTTACCTTTGGAGAACTGAGAAGATAGTCAGGTCAGGCACAACATACTGGTCAAAACCACTTTCTCTCTTCCATGTAGTGTTCTCTGGGAACAGGCTGTTTCATGGCAGTCTGGCTGACGAGAAGTGGACCGATGTGCTCTCTGTAGTAGTGAGCGCCACGCAGATGAAGACACGCATAGCACAACCGCATGAAGGACAACGATCCGCCTTCATCTGCACGCTCGGGATGTGAGGAAAGCTACTACAGCCCCCGACTCAGGGCGTACAAAATTAGTTGTCTCATTGTGGGCATTAAACAACAACAACAAACAACAACAACAACAAAAACAAACAGCAACATCGTGTTCCTTGATTATCTTATAAACCTGTGTTAAATCGCCTCGAATTCTTCTCTTCTCTAGACACTCTAAGCCAGTCTATACAATTTAGGCCAGTCTAGACACTGTAAGCCAGTCTAGACAATGTAGGCCAGTCTAGACACTGTAAGCCAGTCTAGACAATGTAGGCCAGTCTAGACACTGATAACACCAAGACAAAGCAGGAACTTATGATTCATAATAAAAATGACAAGTGTCTCATTGAGGGAAATGATGTACTGGCAAGATGGACAGAGTACTGTTCCGAGCTATACAACTATGAAGGGCGAAACAAACCTGAGAAAACATTCTCTCCAACTCCAACAAATATAGAGGAGAACCAACTGATAACGAAGGAAGAGGTAATTGCAGCGGTAAAGACATTGAGAAGAGGGAAGGCGGCCGGCGTGGACAATATACCAGCAGAGCTCTTACAAGCAGGTGGAGAGGTAGTGGTGGAAGGCCTGACACACATCTGTAACAAAATATGGGCGACAGGAAACTGGCCGGACTTATGGACGAAATCAATAGTTATACCGTTACATAAGTCTGGAAACCTAAAGCTGTGTCAAAATTACAGAACAATAAGCCTCATTAGCCACCCTAGCAAGGTCATGCTTAAATTAATCCTCGACCGATTGAAACCCCAAGCAGAGAACATCATTGCCGAGGAGCAAGCAGGGTTCAGACAGGGAAGAAGCACTACAGAACAGATATTTAATTTAAGGCTGCTAAGCGAGAAATATCTAGAACAGCAGCAAACACTGTTTCATGTGTTTGTTGATTTTAAGAAGGCGTTTGATAGGGTATGGCATAAAGCGCTTTGGGCAACCATGAGGATGTATAATATCAACGGAAATATTATAACAGTCCTTGAACACCTGTATAACAAGGCGTCTATTGCAGTTCTTGTGAATGGGTGACGAGGATACTGGTTTCGCACATCAGTTGGTGTGAGATAGGGGTGTACACTCTCTCCAACTCTTTTCAATATATTCCTTGAAGGAATTATGAGTGAGGCACTTGGAGGTCACGTTGGTACTGTCAAGATAGGGGGCCGAGCGATTACCAACCTTCGTTTTGCAGATGATATCGACGGGTTGGCGGGTTCAGAAGCAGAACTCCAGGAATGGGTCAGAAGGCTCGATGAAACAGTTCTTGACTATGGTATGGAGATAAACGATGGAAAGACAAAACTAATGACAAACAACGCTACGGGCTTCAACAGCAAGATAAAAGCTAACGGTCAAGAACTCGAAGTAGTTGACCGTTTTAAATATCTTGGGTCGATTGTCAGTGATGAAGGATCAAAATGTGAAGTGTTGGCCAGAATAGCACAGACAATAGCGGCGCTTTCATGGCTTAACAAAATCTGGCAAAATAAACGGTTAGCACTACGCACGAAAATCAGATTAATGCGCACACTGGTCCTGTCAATATTTCTCTATGCGTGTGAGACATGGACAGTTACAGCTGACCTTCAACGAAGGATACAGACCTTGGAGATGAGATGTTTCAGAAAACTTTTAAACGTCACGTACAAAGACCGAGTTACAAACGTACAAACGAGGAAATCCGAAATAGAATTACAACGGCAATAGGGCCTTTCGAAGATCTCTTGGCAACTGTCAAAAGAATGAAACTCACTTGGTACAGTCACATATCGAGATCAAATGGTCTTGCAAACACAATCCTCCACGGGAAGGTGCATGTCAGACGACGAAGAGGCCGGCCCAAAAAGAGATGGGAGGACAACATAAAAGAATGGACCAGTCTCCGACCAGAAGAGTCACAGGCAGCGGCATCTGACAGAGAGGGATGGAGTGGAGTTGTGAGGAAGTCTTCATGTGTGCCCCAACGACCTCACCGGTTACGGGATGACCTGACCTGACCTGAGACACTGTAAGCCAGTCTAGACACTGTAGGCCAGTCTAGACAATGTAGGCCAGTCTAGACACTGTAGGCCAGTCTAGACAATGTAGGCCAGTCTAGACAATAAAGGCCAGTCTAGGCACTGTAGGCCAGTCTAGACAATATAGGCCAGTCTAGACAATGTAGGTCAGTCTAGACACTGTAAGCCAGTCTAGACACTGTAGGCCAGTTTTGAAAATATGAATGGCTTTGGGATCTTGGAACAGTCTTTTTTTGTGCAGAATGATTGAGAAGATTATCAGCATGACTACTCCCACTTATTATGTTTTCCAATGTTATCTTTGTGAGGGCCTACTTTGTCTTTCGCTCTTTGTTTATTTCTAACATAAGAAAAGAAGTTCTTGCTACTACTCATGATCATTTGAGGAAATATATTTTCAGTCGATTTATGCTGCTCTATTCACTTTATGAGCTATGTTTTACTTGTCCAAATATTTTTAATATAATGTTTTCAATTTTGTTTGCGTTCATACATTTTTTTTCATGCTTATTTTGTCTGTTTAGTACTTCTATCCTTAACTACATATCTATTTATCTAATTTTTACGATTGGAGTTTACCTCGATACATGGAACACATTCCTCTTTTAGAATCTCTAGAACTGTTTTAAAACTCCCACTCGTGTTCAACATCTGTTCCTCCTACAATTTCTTTCCAGATTATGTGGCTCTCTGCCTCTTTCATATTCTTAACATCTGCCTTAGAGTAATCGTATGTTGGCGTACTTATGGTTTCTTCCTTCCTTGTTATAAGATCCCAACGGATGACCTGATGGTCACTTGAGCCAAACAGTTCCCCAGAGGTAGCGTTTTCAATCATATTTTCCTCTGTAGTCGATATTAGGTCGAGCGTGTTTTTGCCTCTGGCAGCTTCTTCCACGCGTTGAATAAACAAATGATCAGTTATTCACTTGTAGAGTCTGCCATATCTTATTTTATTTCTGGAAAGTTGAAATCCACCATAAATAATAATTTACATTCACTTGCCTTTTCTATAGTGCTAAATAAATCCTGATCTTCCTCTTTTCGAGTCAATGGACATCTGTAGCATACCCCATCCACTGTTTTTTCACCTCCACTTTCTATTTCTCCGAATACTTTTATTTTTATTGCCAGATGATAGATCATCTTTGATAGTTATAACTGAATTACATAATTATAACACCCCCCCCCCCCCCCTTTAACATTGTCTGCAACTACTCTGTCTCTCCTTAACATTGTATCTCCCTCTATTTCAAGTTCACTATCTGTAATGTCCTCATATGTCCATGATTCTGTTAACCCTATTATATCTGCTTTCTCTTCCTTTACATACATCTGTAATGTCCTCACATGTCCATGATTCTGTTCTCTCTATCTGCTTTCTCTTCCTTTAACAAACATTTGTAAGTCTTCTCGTTTACCTCATTTTAACACTTGATTGCATTTAAAGACAGCTGGAAGAAATGTGTTAATACCTAAAATACAAACAAAAATTGCTGGTACTAAAATAAAAAATTGATGTAAACTTAATCTGACAAAACACTTGCCCATTTCAAGTTGTGAATGTATTTTAGGCTGATATATAATTACGTTTTTGTTTAGTAAAGTGTTTCCCGAATACAATTTTTATGTGACTGTAGTTTTCATTAGTTTCAAGATGGCGCATATCTAGCTAGGAATGCAGTTTGAGTGGATTGAAAATGTGTCCTCTTTTTTTGTTGTCATTAGCAAATGGAAGGGTACTGTAACACTTATACATTTAAAAATTGTCGCACCTTCACTTTATCAGTGCATAGAAGCAATGTAAATATGAGGAAAAGTCTCATTGATTATTATACATAGACTATACTCTATACTTTAAACTTGCATCCGCATGATCGCATGCGGCGAAAGATTTCGAAATGTCTGACAAAGAACAATTTTCACACTATACACCGCAACATCCCCTGCCGGAAGAAATAAAGAAACTTCCAAGAGATGAAAAGGTAAGAATAACTTAGCTGATTGTTAGACCACAATAATAGAAGGGACGTAGAAATTGTCGTATCTTCTTTCTTATCAAGTTTTGTCCACCAGCCACCTTGTCAAAGATTAAGATGTACCCAGACGAGCTTCCTTGATGAACTCGACATTTATCTGAAGTATACAGACTCTGCAGGGTCTTCAAAACCAGTATAAAGACGTTAAGTTAAGTTATCTTTAGCTCCGTACAACTTTGAATTTAGTGTTGAGTCATTGACCAGCCAGTCATTTTCACCTGGCTGTATAGATGACATTCATATAAAACATGCAAAGTAGTTTGATGTGCACCCTAGTGAAGCAAACAGACGAAATCTGTTCATGTCTGTGTCGATTTCTTCTTCTGAAATCATTGCTCATTTAGACTGGCACTTCTGATTCTTCAATAAAGTCTGAAGTCTTCTTCACACAGCCAAACAATTTCTCCTTGAGGAAAGTTGGCATGTGCCACATTCTTCTCATCAGATCTGTGTGCTTAGAGCAGTCTTGAAGTTCATGTGCTGCTGTCGTGTTTGCCAGGTCCCGGTCACACAGGCTGGTGGTACCTATCTTGAATGTGGTGTACAGCTGGTGTCTCATTCTGTTATGGTCAGTTTGGAGACGTGGTGTGATAACCTGGTCATTTCTGGACAGTTGGTAGTATCCGTCATCTGGGTAGTGTTTGGGGTGTTATTCCTGCCACTTTATATTGTATAACCCTTTAATTATATCTTTTGCTTCTTCTTACTTGACCAGTTGTTCTTCCTGTATAAGTTTTGTTCTCTCTTTGACTAGGCTGTTGGCTTCCTCGATGTTACACTGATGTTACAGTGTTATGTTATCCACAGAATCACTGCTTTCTGGAACCTTTGAGACATTTTTGCTAAGACTGCCTTCAACTTGATCAGTTCCGTTTTATTGTGAGATCTAAGTGCTGTTATGGCTGACTAAGCATCAGCTAGTGTCAGGATTGTCCCACACCCATGGGCCGTTGGTTTTTGATTTGTAGCGCCATTTCTGCTGTGATCTTAAGAGCTTCTATTTTGGCTCTGAAATTGCTTGAGAACTTGCCTGTGGATATGGACCCTGATAACTGGTTCCAGTTTTTCTGTCATATGTTTGTTTAATTTTGTTTTGCTCTGAACTGACAAAGATGATCTGTCCCTGACAGGCAAGAGTATGTGATTTCACCGTCTTCCTGTTGACATTCTCTGCAAGCTTGCAGTACAGATAAAGCATCTGTGAAGATAACCACCCAATGGCAGTCAAAATTACTGTTGTGTATCTTATCAGCAACTTGCTCTGGAGCTTGAACCTCACCTGTATAGTTTGGGCAGAGCTTACCTGTGAGACTACCCATTGTTTCACAATATTTTTCAGAGAATGAGACAAACATACGTGGCCTCTATTTTTAATCGCATTTGTTGTTGATCGAATGGTTTACTTAGATTACATAACATAATTTTATTAGCGACATGTCTACACATATTGCTGCACAGTGTAGAATTATATAAGATACATGTGACAGCTGGCTACTGGAACTATTCACATTCTTTGCCATTTGATGAAAGAAACCAAGCACATATGGATTTGCCTGAAATGCATTTTACAGAACAGATAACAGAATCAAATTGTAAAAACAATTTTAAATATATTCCCTGACTTCCATGACTGAAAGCTAGAAAAATAATCACCTCATTAACAACATCATTCGTTAACCAAAATGTTGAAGTGGTCAAGAAAAACTAAAAAGACCAAATAACATATCCTTACAGGAAAGATAAAAAAGAGAGGACATAGAAAACAACCGTAAAGATAGAGCAAATAGAAACAATGGAGAAGACTAGTAGTAACCAGGGTTTGGCTACACTAAGGGAGGACCAAATGAGGAAACAGTAGACTTGGAGTAACCAGGGTTGGGCTACACTAAGGCAGGACCAAATGAGGAAACAGTAGACTTGGAGTAACCAGGGTTGGGCTACACTAAGGCAGGACCAAATGAGGAAACAGTAGACTTGGAGTAACCAGGGTTGGGCTACACTAAGGCAGGACCAAATGAGGAAACAGTAGACTTGGAGTAACCAGGGTTGGGCTACACTAAGGCAGGACCAAATGAGGAAACAGTAGACTTGGAGTAACCAGGGTTGGGCTACACTAAGGCAGGACCAAATGAGGAAACAGTAGACTTGGAGTAACCAGGGTTGGGCTATACTAAGGGAGGACCAAATGAGGAAACAATAGAGAAGACTCGGAGTAACCAGGGTTGGGCTACACTAAGGGAGGACCAAATGAGGAAACAATAGACTCGGAGTAACCAGGGTTGGGCTACACTAAGGGAGGACCAAATGAGGAAACAGTAGAGAAGACTTGGAGTAACCAGGGTTGGGCTACACTAAGGGAGGACCAAATGAGGAAACAATAGACTCGGAGTAACCAGGGTTGGGCTACACTAAGGGAGGACCAAATGAGGAAACAATAGACTCGGAGTAACCAGGGTTGGGCTACACTAAGGGAGGACCAAATGAGGAAACAATAGACTCGAAGTAACCAGGGTTGGGCTACACTAAGGGAGGACCAAATGAGGAAACAATAGACTCGAAGTAACCAGGGTTGGGCTACACTAAGGGAGGACCAAATGAGGAAACAGTAGAGAAGACTTGGAGTAACCAGGGTTGGGCTACACTTAGGGAGGACCAAATGAGGAAACAGTAGACTTGGAGTAACCAGGGTTGGGCTACACTAAGGCAGGACCAAATGAGGAAACAGTAGACTTGGAGTAACCAGGGTTGGGCTACACTAAGGCAGGACCAAATGAGGAAACAGTAGACTTCGAGTAACCAGGGTTGGGCTACACTAAGGCAGGACCAAATGAGGAAACAGTAGACTTGGAGTAACCAGGGTTGGGCTACACTAAGGCAGGACCAAATGAGGAAACAGTAGACTTGGAGTAACCAGGGTTGGGCTACACTAAGGCAGGACCAAATGAGGAAACAGTAGACTTGGAGTAACCAGGGTTGGGCTACACTAAGGCAGGACCAAATGAGGAAACAGTAGATTTGGAGTAACCAGGGTTGGGCTACACTAAGGGAGGACCAAATGAGGAAACAGTAGAGAAGACTTGAAGTAATCAGGGTTGGGCTACACTAAGGGAGGACCAAATGAGGAAACAGTAGACTTGAAGTAACCAGGGTTGGGCTACACTAAGGCAGGACCAAATGAGGAAACAGTAGACTTGGAGTAACCAGGGTTGGGCTATACTAAGGCAGGACCAAATGTGGAAACAGTAGACTCGGAGTAACCAGGGTTTGGCTACACTAAGGGAGGACCAAATGAGGAAACAATAGACTTGGAGTAACCAGGGTTGGGCTACACTAAGGGAGGACCAAATGAGGAAACAATAGAGAAGACTCGGAGTAACCAGGGTTGGGCTACACTATGGGAGGACCAAATGAGGAAACAATAGACTCGGAGTAACCAGGGTTGGGCTACACTAAGGGAGGACCAAATGAGGAAACAGTAGAGAAGACTTGGAGTAACCAGGGTTGGGCTACACTAAGGGAGGACCAAATGTGGAAACAATAGACTCGAAGTAACCAGGGTTGGGCTACACTAAGGGAGAACCAAAATAGGAAACAGTAGACTTGGAGTAACCAGGGTTGGGCTACATTTAGGGAGGACCAAATGAGGAAACAGTAGACTTGGAGTAACCAGGGTTGGGCTACACTAAGGCAGGACCAAATGAGGAAACAGTAGACTTGGAGTAACCAGGGTTGGGCTACACTAAGGCAGGACCAAATGAGGAAACAGTAGACTTGGAGTAACCAGGGTTGGGCTACACTAAGGCAGGACCAAATGAGGAAACAAAGTGTAAGACTACATAGAAGGTACAAAAAAATTAGTCACAAGGGAGACAATGAGTAGGAAAGGATGAATCTTTGTCTGAAATTGAAAATGAAAAAGATACGTACGTGTTAAAGTCTGTATACACATACATGACGAAATTGTGAACCATGAGTTGGACATTTCAGAATTTGATTTCAAGCTAGAAAAGTGATGCTTTCATGACCATATAACAGATGCAAAAATAATCATAGAATATAGCCCAGTCAACTGATGAGGATGCAAGTTTACAAGAGCAAAAAATGTCATTTTAGGGATAAAGGAGACGTGAAAGAACGATGGGCGGAAGATAGACAAATCTGGAAGTAACATATTCGTGAGTACAGACCTCATGCAAGATTAAAACTAGTGTTCCTGTGCAATGTCATATTCTGGTTTTCTTCTGTGTACTGAGACCTGGTCATACGGCAGGGAAATGACTCATGACATGATCCTGCTTAACACAGATGATAATGAATGTTAGTGCACCATGAAGACGGACATTTTAATATTTCATGGTTTATCTAATTACTTTGGGTCTACTCAAACTTAGATTTTGTACATTTCTGTGACTAACTAAGTGTTCGTCTGCAACCTTTAATTTGTATTTCTCTGTCTCCACTTTTTTTCCCTTATCTGTTACTTGACAACCTCTTGTTCTACTGCAGCGACAGTAATTTCATAACTTCTTAAAGGGGGACTAAGTGGTCTTGAGGTAAGGTGTCCACCTCAAGTGCCGGAGGTTGCTGGTTCGAATTACGGTGAAGAACAGGATTTTTTAACGTGTATTTTCTAGTAAAAATTCCCCTGATCTCTGAATAGTGAGATCAGACTCCTGTGTTCAGTGTCGAGCAGTTAAATAATTCCTTGGCAGTTGGAAATCGAAAAGAGTAGGCTTAAAGGCCGCTGCCCAGACAAAATTCAAGTTAAAAATATACCCAAGTTATTTGTACCTTTCCCCAGGTGGTTTGTTACCTTAAGAGCAGCTATAGTTGGTGCCTAACTGGCTGCGGGTCTACTTGGCTCTGGTGTTTGAGTCTATTAAGATGGATTTGCACATTGGTTAAACCATCCAAGAAACTGGTTGTGTACAGACTCCGTAGAATCTTCTAAACCATTATAAAGATGTTAAGTTCATATTTTGCCACCCTATATTTCAGGATATCAAATCGGGTGCCTTATTCACTTATGGGAGGTAGCAGCATCCAGATTATTCTAGCTATTTTAAAAACTACCAAGAAAGAAGATAAATATAAATATTATTCTATGTTATGCACTAACCAATGACAAAGAAGACTTAATAAAAGAAGGTTTTGACACTAGATCTAAGAATATCAGCGATGAAAGTAGAAGAAAATACCTGACAATTTTTATGGGTGACCTGAAAGCAAAGATTGTCTTCTTCTTCGTACGCTGTCAGACGTCGACCTTTATTTTTTAGAAAAAAGCAGCGGTCATCCTGAGGCTGTCGACACTGCCATAGAGCTTGTCTAGTGTTGTCACTGGTGATGGCCACATCTGCTTTCTCTGATCCTCGTATGTCGGGCAGTTTTGCAGCAAATGTTCAGCGGCCATTTTCCCTGTACCGCACGTGCATTCGTCAGTGCCACCTATCTTCAATTTATTGAATAGGTGGTACCTCAGTCTATTGTGGCCTGTGCGAAGTCTGAAGACCATGACCTGCTCTCTTCTGTTCAACTGGTAATAGGCATCGTTTTTTGTGTAGCCAGTATGTTCTGTTTCCCATTTGGTCATGTATCTAGCTCTAATAAGCCTTTTTGACTCTTCATGTGTTTTGACTTGGCTTTTCAGTCCCATAACTGTGGTCAGATGACTTGGCTCTTCAGTCCCATAACTGTGGTCAGATGACTTGGCTCTTGAATCCCATAACTGTGGTCAGATGACTTGGCTCTTCAGTCCCATAACAGAGATCAGATGACTTGGCTCTTCAGTCCCATAACTGTGGTCAGATACCAAACAAAATAAGGATACGCAATGAGAGGTCACAGAAGTTCGGACTGAGAATACACAGGAAAAAAAATTTATGAGAATAAAAATAAAAAAGTTCAACCCAATCCCAGCCGGTAGGAATGGAATACCGAAACTAAGATAAGCCAGTGACAGCTTTCCTTTTGACCTAGTGGATAGAGCACATGATTCCATCTGTTAGACATTACTGCAAAAAACAACATCTATTTCTAAACATCAGCAAGACCGAGATAGTGAGCACTGACAGCAAAGACGAAGTCTGATGTGATTGTAGAGAAGCAAGAATTCAAGGACGTCGCAAGTTTTGAACATCTCTGCTCGATTGTAAGCAACAATGGAGATTGCCAGAACGAAGTAAGAAGAAAGATGACCTTGGCAGTGCGGAGGTTAAATAAAATCAGAAACTTGTGGTAGAACACTAACAAAATGACACATATAAAAATCCTCAGAATTTGTATCTTTTCAATGACAACATACGAATACGAAACATGGACAACCACACAAACACTAAGGAAGAAGTTTGAATCGCTTATGTTACAGTTGCTACAAGAAAGTGCCATGGAGAGCGAACAAGAACAACACAGAAATCCTGAACTAGTTGGAGCTAGAACAAGATTGGAAACAATAAACATCCAGGAAACTCAAATACTTTGGTCACATCCAGGAAACTCAAATACTTTGGTCACATCCAGGAAACTCAAATACTTTGGTCACATCCAGGAAACTCAAATACTTTGGTCACATCCAGGAAACTCAAATACTTTGGTCACATCCAGGAAACTCAAATACTTTGGTCACATCCAGGAAACTCAAATACTTTGGTCACATCCAGGAAACTCAAATACTTTGGTCACATCCAGGAAACTCAAATACTTTGGTCACATCCAGGAAACTCAAATACTTTGGTCACATCCAGGAAACTCAAATACTTTGGTCACACCAAACGTCACAATGGTCTAGAGTATGGTGCCCAGATATGGGAGGCAGAGACAGACCAAGGAAACATGGATACTGGAGAGTATGGTGGCCACATAAGGGAGGCAGAGACAGACCAAGGAAAACATGGATACTGGAGAGTATGGTGGCCAGATAAGGGAGGCAGAGACAGACCAAGGAAAACATGGATACTGGAGAGTATGGTGGCCAGATAAGGGAGGCAGAGACAGACCAAGGAAAACATGGATACTGGAGAGTATGGTGGCCAGATAAGGGAGGCAGAGACAGACCAAGGAAAACATGGATACTGGAGAGTATGGTACCCAGATAAGGGAGGCAGAGACAGACCAAGGAAAACATGGATACTGGACATAAAGATGTTCTGAGGTTGATGATGGCAGAGGTGGAATAGCTGACCAAATACCAAGAGTCTTACAGATCAGTTGGCATGATAGCGACTTTCTGAAAGGACATGCAACATGATGATGATGAGAATAAATGCGACTAATAACAATCACTGTTGGCAGACACACTTGTATGGGATATGCAATCATTCACATATATTTGGTAGCAATATAGACAAGGTAGAAGGTATGGACCAACAATATCAAAATAAGAATACAAAAGGTGATAGGAGATTCCGTTACGTAACTTAAGGAAATCAACAGAAATTCCAACACAAAAATGAAAATCTTCAACTCCAATGTCAAATGTGTTTTATTGTATGGCTCTGAAACATGGAAATACAAAAACATGGAGAACAAAAACAAAATTACCGTACCAAATAGGTACAGACTCATAAACACAGACCGGACAGAATAAAGAGTAGAGGGAGACTAAAACCCACACGGAGAAGTGAACTATAAGCAAACATAAAGGGAAGGGAGATAATGTGGCCATAGTTGGAGCAGATGGCGGAAGTGAGGAGGACTTGATGTGTATTTGTTGGGATATCTCAGGACACTAGGACTTGATGTGTATTTGTTGGGATATCTCAGGACACTAGGACTTGATGTGTATTTGTTGGGATATCTCAGGACACTAGGACTTGGTGTGTATTTATTGGGATATCTCAGGACACTAGGACTTGATGTGTATTTATTGGGATATCTCAGGACACTAGGACTTGGTGTGTATTTATTGGGATATCTCAGGACACTAGGACTTGATGTGTATTTATTGGGATATCTCAGGACACTAGGACTTGATGTGTATTTATTGGGATATCTCAGGACACTAGGACTTGATGTGTATTTATTGGGATATCTCAGGACACTAGGACTTGATGTGTATTTGTTGGGATATCTCAGGACACTAGGACTTGATGTGTATTTATTGGGATATCTCAGGACACTAGGACTTGATGTGTATTTATTGGGATATCTCAGGACACTAGGACTTGATGTGTATTTATTGGGATATCTCAGGACACTAGGACTTGGTGTGTATTTGTTGGGATATCTCAGGACACTAGGACTTGGTGTGTATTTGTTGGGATATCTCAGGACACTAGGACTTGATGTGTATTTATTGGGATATCTCAGAACACTAGGACTTGGTGTGTATTTATTGGGATATCTCAGGACACTAGGACTTGGTGTGTATTTGTTGGGATATCTCAGGACACTAGGACTTGGTGTGTATTTGTTGATGTGTGGGCAAATAGATATCTATATATATATATGCATGTGAGAATGGGTTAGTGTGTATATGCGTATATGTATTATCCATAGACCTAGATTTGGAATTTTATATATATGCATGTGTGTGTGTGTATGTGGAATAAATATTACTCACTCACTTCACAAAATGTAACTCCCACCATCTCATGGGAAATTATCACCTCATTTCACTTCACATCATGGTTCAAATTTGAAAATTGTTATAATTTATTATGTGCAATAAAGAATTTTCAACAACAAAAAAAAAAAAAAAAAAAAAAAAAAAGGATTTGTTGATGACCCATGCATCGCAAGGAGCTGGAAGGTTTGAATCAATTTCCTGGATTCTATCTCATCAAGAATATCCATAATCTGTTTTCTTTGTGGTATTTTCATATTTATATGTTACTACTTCCTCAGCTGTCTTTTGTCTACTTTTACTTTGTAGCTGTTTCATTTAACTTCTGCGTTTGTTCTCAATCTCCTGCAACCTAGTCCTGAACAGGACTTTGCAAGTAGCAGGATGTAGTCCGGAGAAAGGAATGTGTCGTTAGTTAGCAGCTTGACTGTGATATTTGCACCTTTCAGCCCAATACATCCATCTTCGGCAGGTTCATTTAACTATATTTTGGACATAATTATATTTTGGACGCATGAAATATTTGCAACATTCTTTTCGCAGGTTTGCAAATATTGTGGAGTGAGTTATCTCATCCTGAATGAGATCAAGGCTCTGGAGGAGAGACTGAAAGCTGCAGAGAGTGAGTTATCCAATCTGAGGGGCTACGAGAAGAGGTCAGAACTGCTTACACAAGAGAATACTTTGCTGAAACTCCAGATGGCTGATCTTCAGTTATCTCTGGAAACTAGTTCCAAGCTGTAAGTATACTCAGGACATAGATTCAGTGTGGCATGCTTCCTGTTCTCAAGTTATTTACTGACTTTCTGTCACATCTGTTACACATTCCTTCTGTCACATCTGTTATACATTCCTTATGTCACATCTGTTACACATTCCTTCTGTCACATCTGTTATATGTTCCTTCTGTCACATCTGTTATATGTTTCTTCTGTCACATCTGTTATACGTTCCTTCTGTCACATCTGTTATACGTTCCTTCAGTCACACCTGTTATACATTTCTTCTGTCATATCTGTTATACGTTCCTTCTGTCACATCTGTTATACGTTCCTTCTGTCACATCTGTTATACGTTCCTTCTGTCACATCTGTTATACGTTCCTTCTGTCACATCTGTTATACGTTCCTTCAGTCACACCTGTTATACATTCCTTCTGTCACATCTGTTATATGTTCCTTCTGTCACATCTGTTATATGTTCCTTCTGTCACATCTGTTATACGTTCCTTCTGTCACATCTGTTATACATTCCTTCAGTCACACCTGTTATACATTTCTTCTGTCACATCTGTTATATGTTCCTTCTGTCACATCTGTTATATGTTCCTTCTGTCACATCTGTTATATGTTCCTTCTGTCACATCTGTTATACATTCCTTCAGTCACACCTGTTATACATTTCTTCTGTCACATCTGTTATATGTTCCTTCTGTCACATCTGTTATACGTTCCTTTATCACATCTGTTATACGTTCCTTCAGTCACACCTGTTATACATTTCTTCTGTCACATCTGTTATACGTTCCTTCAGTCACACTTGTTATACATTCCTTCTGTCACATCTGTTATACGTTCCTTCTGTCACATCTGTTATATGCTCCTTCTGTCACATCTGTTAGTTGTCTGTTGTCTGTGAACAGGATGACGACCTTGAATGTTGACATTGAATCTCTGAGAGAGCAGAACCACATATTAGAAGATTCCATGACATCTTACAGGTAAGTCCAATTCCTTCCCTTGATTGTAGCATGAAGAACTATGAGAGCAGATTGTGTGGTCTGGATGAACGAGGTGATGCCCAGTTATTGTTTGTGGTCATGTTTTAGTGGGAAGAGACGGATGATCCATGCAGAACCCTTTACCTAGAAGGAGACAAATGATCCATGCAGAACCCTTTACCTGGAAGGAGACAAATGATCCATGCAGAACCCTTTACCTAGAAGGAGACAAGTGATCCATGTGGAACCCTTTACCTAGAAGATGAGTGATACATGTGGAACCCTTGACCTAGAAAGAGACAAGTGATCCATGTGGAACCCTTTACCTAGAAGACAAGTGATCCATGTGGAACCCTTTACCTAGAAGACAAGTGATCCATGTGGAACCCTTTACCTAGAAGACAAGTGATCCATGCGGAACCCTTTACCTAGAAGACAAGTGATCCATGCGGAACCCTTTACCTAGAAGACAAGTGATCCATGCGGAACCCTTTACCTGACCACCCAGCACTTAAGAAATCTGTCCTATGAAACTAAATTAGAGCGTCCACACCTCTTCCACCTCATTTTTGTTCTTTCCAATTCTTTTATCACCATCATCTGTATAATCACCATCATCTGTATCATCATCATCATCATCATCTGTATCATGGCTATGGTTGAACCATCTGACCAATGATTCAGATAACGTTTTCAGATGTAACCTGACATGAGCAGTTAAACGGGCCAATCTGTGAGACTTTTAGATGTCTTCTTTACACCAGCCAGACATGAGCTGTTTTTCCGTCTCTTTCAGCAGACCATCAGAACTCATGTCTGTGAAAACCACTAATATGTTATCCCCAACTGGGTCACTCGCACTATTAGTGTTCTCTCATTTCCAGCAGATCATCAAGAGCATGGTGTCTGTAAAACCTACAGATAGGTTGTCCCAAACTGAACCAAGTCAATTGGTTGCCACTCGTTATGAAATTGTATCCCAGGTGTTTGCAACACATTTTTCAGATTTCTTTCCAGTGTCACTGGGGTTGGCTTACTGTGGACTCCATTAGGCTGTAGTGCAATGCTCTCGAAACTCACAGTTGTTAACCTCCCTGCCAGCTCTGCCCAAACTTTGGTTTTATCCCATTTCTATTTTTCAGAAATCTCTACTTTTACTTCTCCAATACCAAAATGGCCGCCTGTCGCCTAGTACATTTGGCGTACATTTGTCGTCCCTCTGTTGCCTAGCTAGTAGCCAGAGTCACTGTTGTGCCTGCAACACTTGTCAATCTGGCAAGCTACTCCCCTCTTGAGTCCTATCAGCTTCTCTCACTATCGGGTCACCCTGTCCATCCCACAATGACAGCTTGAACCCGTTCCATCTCACAGTGACAGCTTGACACCATCTTCACCTGCCACTCACATCCACCACCCTCCTTGTTTGTGTCTCTAGCTATTACAGCAGACGGGCTGATCCAGTACCCCTACCAAACTTTGACGACAACCAACAACTACAACATTCACGTTTCGTTAGTTCTACCGCTCTTCCTCTGGATGTCTAGCCCCTCTCCCCCCCCCCACCATCTTTGACAACAACCAAATCTTGTAGACTATTGTACAAACCCTGAATAATAACTACAGGTAAAACTGGGCCCGACTTTGCTAACCTCTACTTGACCTGTCCTTTCCTGTGCGAAAATATTCAATCAATGACTCAGCCGACACTGTCTCCCACACACATGACACTGTCTCCCACACACATGGCACTGTCTCCCACACACATAACTGTCTCCCACACACATGACACTGTCTCTCACATACATCTGATGTATATGGCACTGACACATGACACTGTCTCCCACACACATCTGATGTACACGACAATGATACATAATACTGTCTCCAACACACATCTGATGTACACGACACTGATACATGACACTGTCTCCAACACATCTGATGTACATGACACTGACACATGATACTGTCTTCAACACACATCTGATGTACATGACACTGACACATGGCACTGTCTCCAACACACATCTGATGTTCACGACACTGATACATGACACTGTCTCCAACACACATCTGATGTACATGACACTGACACATGACACTGTCTCCAACACATATCTGGTGTACATGACACTGACACATGACACTATCTCCAACACACATCTGATGTGCATGACACTGATATATGACACTGTCTCCAACACACATCTGATGTGCATGACACTGATACATGACACCGTCTCCAACACACATCTGATGTACATGACACTGACACATGACACTGTCTCCAACACACATCTGATGTACATGACACTGACACATGACACTTTCATTCGAACAGACACACCAAAATGTATATTTTATTTGTATCCAGACAGAGCATGGTGTAAAATGTAAAATTATTTTCCTCTTCTTTTTGAACAACAATCTAACGGGCATTGGCCACATTTTCCTGTCTTTAGTGCTGATTAGGGACTTTGTTGATTGAGTTCATACAGGACAGGTGTGAGGGATACAGGACAGGTGTGAGGGATACAGGACAGGTGTGAGGGATACAGGACAGGTGTGAGGGATACAGGACAGGTGGGAGGGATACAGGACAGGTGTGAGGGATACAGGACAGGTGTGAGGGATACAGGACAGGTGTGAGGGATACAGGACAGGTAGGAGGGATACAGGACAGGTGGGAGGGATACAGGACAGGTGTGAGGGATACAGGACAGGTGTGAGGGATACAGGACAGGTGTGAGGGATACAGGACAGGTGTGAGGGATACAGGACAGGTAGGAGGGATACAGGACATGTGGGAGGGATACAGGACAGGTGTGAGGGATACAGGACAGGTGTGAGGGATACAGGACAGGTGTGAGGGATACAGGACAGGTGAGAGAAATACAGGACAGGTAGGAGGGAGACAGGACAGGTGAGAGGGATACAGGACATGTGTGAGGGATACAGGACAGGTAGGAGGGATACAGAACAGGTGTGAGGGATACAGGGCAGATGGGAGGGATACAGGACAGGTGTGAGGGATACAGGACAGGTGTGAGGGATACAGGACAGGTGTGAGGGATACAGGACAGGTGAGAGGGATACAGGACAGGTGGGAGAGACACAGGACAGGTGGGAGGGATACAGGACAGGTGGAAGAGACACAGGACAGGTGGGAGGGAGACAGGACAGGTGGGAGGGAGACAGGACAGGTGTGAGGGATACAGGACAGGTGGGAGGGATACAGGACAGGTGTGAATGATACGGGACAGGTGTGAGGGATACAGGACAGGTGGGAGGGATACAGGACAGATGTGAGGGATACAGGACAGGTGGAAGAGACACAGGACAGGTGGGAGGGAGACAGGACAGGTGGGAGGGAGACAGGACAGGTGGGAGGGATACAGGACAGGTGGGAGGGATACAGGACAGATGTGAGGGATACAGGACAGGTGGAAGAGACACAGGACAGGTGGGAGGGAGACAGGACAGGTGGGAGGGAGACAGGACAGGTGGGAGGGATACAGGACAGGTGGGAGGGATACAGGACAGGTGTGAGGGATACAGGACAGGTGGGAGGGATACAGGACAGGTGTGAATGATACGGGACAGGTGTGAGGGATACAGGACAGGTGGGAGGGATACAGGACAGATGTGAGGGATACAGGACAGGTGGAAGAGACACAGGACAGGTGGGAGGGAGACAGGACAGGTGGGAGGGAGACAGGACAGGTGGGAGGGATACAGGACAGGTGGGAGGGATACAGGACAGATGTGAGGGATACAGGACAGGTGGAAGAGACACAGGACAGGTGGGAGGGAGACAGGACAGGTGGGAGGGAGACAGGACAGGTGGGAGGGATACAGGACAGGTGGGAGGGATACAGGACAGGTGGGAGGGATACAAGACAGGTGGGAGGGAGACAGGACAGGTGGGAGGGATACAAGACAGGTAGGAGGGAGACAGGACAGGTGGGAGGGATACAGGACAGGTGGGAGGGATACAGAACAGGTGAGAGGGATACAGGACAGGTGAGAGAGATACAGGACATGTGAGAGGGATACAGGACAGGTGAGAGGAATGCAGGACAGGTGGGAGGGATACAGGACAGGTGGGAGGGATACAGAATAGGTGAGAGCTAATGTGAGTTGTGCAAACACAGTTTAGAGCTCAGGTGAGTGAGGTTAGAAACACAGCTTAGAGCTCAGGTGAGTGAGGGTAGAAACACAGCTTAGAGCTCAGGTGAGTGAGGTGGCCTAACGCAGGTTAGAGCTCAGGTGAGTGAGGTGGCCTAAACACAGGTTAAAGCTCAGGTGAGTGAGATTCGCTAACGCAGGTTAGAGCTCAGGTGAGTGAGGTTGGCTAACGCAGGCTAGAGCTCAGGTGAGTGAGGTTGGCTAACACAGCTTAGAGCTCAGGTGAGGGTAGAAAAGGTAGTAAGAATCTGTACAACACTAACTTGTTGTGTTTTGATTTCCAGGAAGAAGTACATGACAACCTTAAGACACTTGTCTAGTCTCCGTCAGACTGTAAGACAACAAAGACAGTGTCTCCAGGACATGAGAGAGAAGCTGACCAGCAGCAAGTCAGAGATATCAGAAACCATTCTTGCTTGTCTACAATCTCTGAAACTCATCAGCCAATCAGCTGCTAAAGGTAAGATTGTCCGTGAGAGCACTCAGGAAACAACTCTTTCTCATAGGCCAACTCATTATCTGGGAAGTGATCATCCCAACTCATTATCTGGGAAGTGATCATCCCAACTCATTATCTGGGGAGTGATCATCCCAACTCATTATCTGGGGAGACTAGAGACTGATTGTTTCAACAAATTCTGTCTCATTATATTATAATGTTGATTTATAATGGTAAGTCCTAGCCAAGCTCTAATTGCTCTCTTTAAGCTTCATCTGCACTGGGTTGGATTACTTTTGTGCGAATATCAAATGTTTAGAAAATCAAAGTCAAGAAAATCAAATGACATGTAGCTAGTAATCATTAATATAATGTAGCAAGTAATCATTAATATAATGTAGCAAGTAATCATTAACATAATGTAGCAGGTAATCATTAACATAATGTAGCAGGTAATCATTAATATAATGTAGCAAGTAATCATTAACATAATGTAGCAGGTAATCATTAACATAATGTAGCAAATAATCATTAACATAAAGTAGCAGGTAATTATTAACATAATGTAGTATGTAACATAAGAGCTGTAATAGCATGTACTGAAGTGGTGTTGGCCTATCAGCTGATCAATATTTGTCCTATTTGTCAGAGACAAGTGACCTGGAGTCCAGGATTGGCTGCCTGGACATGGAGAAACTAGTTCTGACTGAGTCCAACAAGAAGTTGACAGACAGTTTGAAAAGAAAAGAAACAGAGCTTTTGCTGGCAGAGTCGAAGCTGAAGGCTGGGATGGAAAACACTTGTAAGCTAGAAAACAGCTTGCGAGAAGTTGATACACTCTCACATTCTCTGAAAAACATGGAGGACACCTTGGATGGTAAGACAGATTTATAAGTTCTCAACAAAATCAAGTGGATGGCATGGCTGGTGGAAGGAGCAGGGAGACCCCGGAGGGAACCAAGGTCAAGTGGACCTCAGAGGATTAGTCATACTGAACTCCCATCTATACGAGGGGGCTTCAAATGAAACGGACTAATCTATATGAAGGGGCTTCAAGTGAAACTGACTCTTACATATACAAGGGGGCTTTAAATGAAATGAACTCTCACATATACAAGGGGGCTTTAAAGGAAACGGGCTCCTGTCTATATGAGGGGGCTTCAAATGAAAACCTTAAAAGTGGGATAGAAATGAGAGAAATCATGCCTTTGTATTGTAACTTGTTAATATTGTTACTAAGTATGTCAAGAGTGTCCTGCACAAATAGTAACTACAAACAACATGATGCCATCATTGCAGTTAAAAGATGGTCACCCCACTATTGACATGCACCAAAAAGGAGCAGTGTTCTGTTATCCGTTTTTTGAGCAGTGAAGGGATGAAACCTGTAGAAATTCATGAGCAAATGAAGGTCTGGTACGGCAATGCATACATTTGACTCGGTTAATCTGCAATTTTCCTTTACAAGGCAAGACAAGTCAATGGCTGTAGTCGACTCTGGGGTCACTCTTGTGTCTGAGATCTGGTTGTGAACTGTCTGTCACAGAACTCAGGCTGTTTTGGAACTTCCTACTCCACTCATACACTTGCTGGAGTGAAAGTCATGCATCGCCATATTAGGCCTTCATTCACGGATACATTTTTTATATATTTCACATCTTCGCTGCTCAAGAAACGAATCCAAACACTGCTCCTCATTGTTGAATGTCAATAGTGGGGCGACCATCTCTTAACTGCAATTATGATGTCATCTTGTCTGTCTGTGTTGGCATATGCAGGACACTTTTGACATCCTTGGCAACCACATTAGCAAGTTACAACAAATGCAAGACACTCATGACATCCTTGGCAACTACATTAACTTTTGTAGGTAGGTCGGCCTCGAGTTGTTGAGAGTCGGCCTCAAGTTGTTGAGAGACTATGTTCACCTCCTTGGTCAGGTTGGTCTCGTAGAGGGTATGTTCGTGTAGAGGGTATGTTCACCTACTTAGTCAGGTCGGCCTCGTAGAGGGTATGTTCATGTAGAGGGTATGTTCATGTAGAGGGTATGTTCATGTAGAGGGTATGTTCATGTAGAGGGTATGTTCATGTAGAGGGTATGTTCATGTAGAGGGTATGTTCATGTAGAGGCTATGTTCATGTAGAGGCTATGTTCATGTAGAGGGTATGTTCATGTAGAGGGTATGTTCATGTAGAGGCTATGTTCATGTAGAGGCTATGTTCATGTAGAGGCTATGTTAATGTAGAGGGTATGTTCATGTAGAGGGTATGTTCATGTAGAGGCTATGTTCATGTAGAGGGTATGTTCATGTAGAGGGTATGTTCATGTAGAGGCTATGTTCATGTAGAGGCTATGTTCATGTAGAGGGTATGTTCATGTAGAGGCTATGTTCATGTAGAGGCTATGTTAATGTAGAGGCTATGTTAATGTAGAGGCTATGTTCATGTAGAGGGTATGTTCATGTAGAGGCTATGTTCATGTAGAGGCTATGTTCATGTAGAGGGTATGTTCATGTAGAGGGTATGTTCATGTAGAGGGTATGTTCATGTAGAGGCTATGTTCATGTAGAGGGTATGTTCATGTAGAGGGTATGTTCATGTAGAGGCTATATCAAGCTCCGTGGTCAGGTCGGCCTCGTAGAGGCTATATCAACCTCCGTGGTCAGGTCGGCCTCGTAGAGGCTATATCAACCTCCGTGGTCAGGTCGGCCTCATAGAGGCTATATCAACCTCCGTGGTCAGGTCGGCCTCGTAGAGGCTATTTCAACCTCCGTGGTCAGGTCGGCCTCGTAGAGGCTATATCAACCTCCGTGGTCAGGTCGGCTTCGTAGAGGCTATTTCAACCTCCGTGGTCAGGTCGGCCTCGTAGAGGCTATTTCAACCTCCGCGGTTAGGTCGGCCTCGTAGAGGCTATATCAACCTCCGCGGTCAGGTCGGCCTCGTAGAGGCTATTTCAACCTCCGTGGTCAGGTCGGCCTCGTAGAGGCTATTTCAACCTCCGCGGTCAGGTCGGCCTCGTAGAGGCTATTTCAACCTCCGCGGTCAGGTCGTCAACATCAATCAAGAAAGAAAGATCATGACTTTAACTGAACTGACAAGCATCCATTTTGGGCATGTGGATGAAAGGTGACATCCTGAAGTCAATCCATGGCAGCCTGTCGGATGATGACACTACAATAGATGAATTAGCAATTTAGAGACTGCAGAACTTTGAAATAAAACGAGGGTCTAGTGGAGAGAGATCATGCAAGGACAGAGCATCAGTGTGTACAATCAGCCAGCTACAGGAACTATCAGCATTAACACCATTCACTATTTGCTGAGAAAGATTGAGCACCTATGGGTTTGTCCGGAGTGCAGTGATGTTGATTCTCAGGAACAGAACAGAACTCAAAACATGTATAGGCCACATGTAAATGTGTTTTTCTGTGCTGTATAAATCTGTGACCATGTTGTGAACTGTCCTGTTTACCCTGCCATTCTATTTGTACTGTCCTGTTTACCCTGCCATTCTACTGGTACTATCCTGTTTACACTGCCACTCTACTGGTACTATCCTGTTTACACTGCCACTCTACTGGTACTATCCTGTTTAATCTGCCACTCTACTGATATTGTCCTGTTTACTCTGCCACTCTACTGGTACTGCCCTGTTTACTCTGCCATTATATTGGTACTATCCTGTTTACCCTGCCACTCTACCGGTACCAGATTGATTTAAATAGAACCACTGTTACTGTTAAATCATGTTTTATGTTCTGTTTTCTTCATTTATTAAGAAGTGACATCACTGCACTCCGAGCATACCAATAGTTGCTGAGTCTCTCTCAGTAAATGACAAGTGCAGTGAATGGTTCCTGGAGCTCGCTGCCTGTAAACTTCTGCTAAAATCGTCTCAGGCAGTCATCTCAGATCTGCAGTCATCTCAGATCTGCAGTCACTGCTTCCATCTCCATTCTCAGACTGGATGTTGCTGTTCTGTACGTCCCACTCCGTGTCGGCCTCTCTCCCCCCACCCAACACACACATGCATACCCCCACACACACACACACACACCACACTACACACACACCACACTACACACACACACACTATGCACATACCACACTACACACACACACACACACACCAGACTACACACACACACTACGCCCACACCACACTACACACACACACACTACGTACACACTACACACACACCACAATACACACACACACACCACACTACACACACACTACACCCACACACCACACTACACACACACTGCTCTACACACAAACACCACACTACACCCACACACACCACACTACACACACCACAATACACACACACACACACCACACTACACACACACCACACTACACCCACACCACACTACACACACACCGCACTACACATAAACACACCACACTACACCCACACACCACAATACACACACACCACACTACACACACACCACACTACACATAAACACACCACACTACATACACCACACTACACACACACTATGCACACACCACACTACACACACACACCACACTACACACACACTACACACACACACCACACCACACTACACACACCACACTACACACACACCACACTACACACACACACACACACCACACTACACACACTACACACACACACCACACTACACACACCACACTACACACACACACCACACTACATACCACACTACACACACACCACGCTACACACACCACACTACACACACACCACACTACACACACCATACTACACACACCACACTACACACACGCCACTACACACACGACACTACACACAAACACCACACTACACAAAAACAAACCACACTACACACACACACTACACACACACACCACACTACACACAAACACACCACACTACACACACAAACACACCACACTACACTCACACACCACACCACAAACACACTACACACACCACACTACACTCACACACCACACCACAAAAACACTACACACACACACTACACAAACACACTACACACACACACCACACTACACACACACCACACTACACACACCACATTACACACACACCACACTACACACACACACACACGACACTACACACACACCACACTACACACACCACACTACACACACACACACACTACACTACACACACACACCACACTACACACACCACACTACACACACACCACACTACACACACACCACACTACACACACCACACTACACACACACCACACTACACACCACACTACACACACCATGCTACACACACACACACCACACTACACACACCACACTACACACACTACACTACACACACACCACACTACACACACCACACTACACACACACCACACTACACACACCACACTACACTAACACACCACACTACACACAAACACACCACACTACACACACCACACTACACACACACCATACACACACTACACTACACCCAAACCACACTACACACACACCACACTACACACAAACACACTGCACACCACACTACACACACACCAAACTACACACACACACTACGTACACACCACACTACACACACACACTACGCACACACCACACTACACACACACACCACACTACACACACACACACCACACTACACACACCACACTACACACACACCACACTACACACACACACTACGCACACACCACACTACACCCACACACACACTATGCACACACCACACTACACACACACACACACCACACTACACACACACCACACTACACACACACACACACACTATGCACATACCACACTACACACACACAGACACACACCACACTATACACACACACTACGCCCACACCACACTACACACACACACTACGTACACACTACACACACACCACAATACACACACACACCACACTACACACACACTACACCCACACACCACACTACACACACACTGCTCTACACACAAACACCACACTACACCCACACACACCACACTACACACACCACAATACACACACACACACCACACTACACACACACCACACTACACCCACACACCACACT
The DNA here is from genome assembly GCA_036924085.1 of Ariolimax columbianus. Classification (NCBI taxonomy): domain Eukaryota; kingdom Metazoa; phylum Mollusca; class Gastropoda; order Stylommatophora; family Arionidae; genus Ariolimax; species Ariolimax columbianus. The sequence continues at coordinate 600,901 of JAVGWX010000005.1, read as the reverse complement.
ACACACACACCGCACTACACATAAACACACCACACTACACCCACACACCACAATACACACACACCACACTACACACACACTATGCACACACCACACTACACACACACACCACACTACACACACCACACTACACACACACAACACTACACACACACTACACACACACCACACTACACACACCACACTACACACACACACCATACTACACACACACCACACTACACACACACACCACACTACACACACACCACACTACACACACACACCACACTACACACACACACCACACTACACACCACACTACACACACACACACCACACTACACACACACCACACTACACACACCATACTACACACACGACACTACACACACGCCACTACACACACAACACTACACACAAACACCACACTACACAAAAACAAACCACACTACACACACACACTACACACACCACACTACACACAAACACACCACACTACACACACAAACACACCACACTACACTCACACACCACACCACAAACACACTACACACACACCACACTACACACACACACACCACAGTACACTCACACACCACACCACAAAAACACTACACACACACACTACACACACCACATTACACACACACACCACACAAACACACTACACACACACCACACTACACACACACCACACTACACACACCACACTACACACACCACACTACACACACACACACACTACACTACACACACACACACACCACTACACACACCACACTACACACACACCACACTACACACACACCACACTACACACACCACACTACACACACACTACACACCACACTACACACACACCACACTACACACACCACACTACACACACTACACTACACACACACCACACTACACTCACATACCATACTACACACAAGCACACCACACTACACACACCACACTACACACACACCATACACACACAGTACACCCACACCTCACTACACACACACCACACTACACACAAACACACCACACTGCACACCACACTACACACACACCAAACTATACACACACACACTACGTACACACCACACTACACACACACACTACGCACACACCACACTACACACACACACCACACTACACACACACAGCACACTACACACACCACACTACACACACACCACACTACACACACACCACACTACACTCACACTACACACAAACACACCACACTACACACACCACACTACACACACACCATACACACACACTACACTACACCCACACCACACTACACACACACCACACTACACACAAACACACCACACTGCACACCACACTACACAAACACCAAACTACACACACACACACTACGTACACACCACACTACACACACACACTACGCACACACCACACTACACACACACACCACACTACACACACCACACTACACACACATCACACACTACGCACACACCACACTACACCCACACACACACTACGCACACACCACACTACACACACACCACACTACACACACACCACACTACACACACACACACTATGCACATACCACACTACACACACACACACCACACTACACACACACACTATGCCCACACCACACTACACACACACACACTACGTACACACTACACACACACCACAATACACACACACACACCACACTACACACACACTACACCCACACACCACACTACACACACACTGCTCTACACACAAACACCACACTACACCCACACACACCACACTACACACACCACAATACACACACACACACCACACTACACACACACCACACTACACACACACCGCACTACACATAAACACACCACACTACACCCACACACCACAATACACACACACCACACTACACATAAACACACCACACTACACACACCACACTACACACACACTATGCACACACCACACTACACACACACAACACTACACACACACCACACTACACACACACACCACACTACACACACACACCACACTACACACACCACACTACACACCACACTACACACACACCACGCTACACACACACACCACACTACACACCACACTACACACACCATACTACACACACTACACACACCACACTACACACACGACACTACACACACGCCACTACACACACGACACTACACAAAAACAAACCACACTACACACACACACTACACACACACACCACACTACACAAAACACACCACACTACACACACAAACACACCACACTACACTCACACACCACACCACAAACACACTACACACACACACACTACACACACCACACTACACACACACACACCACACTACACTCACACACCACACCACAAAAACACTACACACACACACTACACACACCACATTACACACACACACCACACAAACACACTACACACACACACCACACTACACGCACACCACACTACACACACCACACTACACACATGGCACTACACACACCACACTACACACACCACACTACACACACGACACTACACACACCACACTACACACACGACACATGATACTACACACAAACACCACACTACAGAAAAACACCACACTACACAAAAAACAAACCACACTACACACACACACTACACTACACACAAACACACCACACTACACACACACACCACACTACACACAAACACACCACACTACACACAAACACACCACACTACACACACAAAAACACCACACTACACACACACACCGCACTACACACACACACCACACTACACACACACACACCCCACTACACACACACAAACACACCACACTACACACACACCCCACTACACGCACACACAACACTACACACACACACCACACTACACACAAACACAGCACACTACACACTACACTACACACACAAACTACACATACACCACACACACTACACACACACACCACACTACACACACACCACACTACACACACACTACACTACACACCACATTACACACACACCACACTACACACACACACCCCACAAACACACCACACAAACACACGATACTACACACAAACACACCACACTACACACAAACACACCACACTACACACACACACCACACCACACACACACACAACACTACACACACACCCTACTACACACACACACCACACTACACGCACACACAACACTACACACACACACCACACTACTAACAAACACAGCACACTACACACACTACACATACACCACACACCACACTACACACACACACCACACTACACACACCACACTACACTACACACCACATTACACACACACCAGACTACACACACACACCACACACACCACACTACACACACACCACACTACACACACCACACAAACACAGCACACTACACACACTACACACACACACTACACATACACCACACACACTACACACACACACTACACACACCACACTACACACACACACACCACACTACACACCACATTACACACACACCACACTACACACACCACACTACACACACACACTACGCTCACACCACACTACACACACAAACACTACGTACACACTACACACTACACCCACACATCACACTGCACACACACTGCACTACACACAAACACCACACTACACACACCACAATACACACACACACCACACTACACACACACCACACTACACCCACACACCATACTACACACACACCGCACTACACACAAACACACCACACTACACCCACACCACAATACACACACCACACTACACACACACTATGCACACACCACACTACACACACACACGACACTACAAACACACCACACTACACACACCACACTACACACACACCACACTACACACACCACACTACACACACACCACACTACACACACACACCACACTACACACCACACTACACACACACCACGCTACACACACACACACCACACTACACACCACACTACACACACACCACACTACACACCACACTACACACACACCACACTACACACACACACCACACTACACACACACACCACACTACACACCACACTACACACACACCACGCTACACACACACACCACACTACACACACCACAACACTACACACACCATACTACACACACTACACACACCACACTACACACACGACACTACACACACGCCACTACACACACGACACTACACACAAACACCACACTACACAAAAACAAACCACACTACACACACACACTACACACACACCACACTACACACAAACACACCACACTACACACACAAACACACCACACTACACTCACACACCACACCACAAACACACTACACACACACACTACACACACCACACTACACACACACACCACACTACACTCACACACCACACCACAAAAACACTACACACACACACTACACACACCACATTACACACACACACCACACAAACACACTACACACACACACCACACACAGCACACTACACACACCACACTACACACACACCACACTACACACACACTACACTACACACACACACACCACACTACACACACCACACTACACACACACCACACTACACACACACCACACTACACACACACACCACACTACACACACCACACTACACACACACCACACTACACACACACCACGCTACACACACACACACACACCACACTACACACACCACACTACACACACACTACACTCACACACCACACTACACACAAACACACTACACACACCACACTACACACACACCATACACACACACTACACCCACACCACACTACACACACACCACACTACACACAAACACACCACACTGCACACCAAACTATACACACACACACTACGTACACACCACACTACACACACACTACGCACACACCACACTACACACACACAGCACACTACACACACCACACTACACACACCACACTACACACACAACACTACACACACCACACTACACTCACACACACCACACTACACACACACCATACACACACTACACTACACCCACACCACACTACACACACACCACACTACACACAAACACACCACACTGCACACCACACTACACACACACCAAACTACACACACACACACTACGTACACACCACACTACACACACACACTACGCACACACCACACTACACACACACACCACACTACACACACCACACTACACACACACCACACTACACACACAGCGCACTACACACACACACTACACCCACACACACACTACGCACACACCACACTACACACACACACCACACTACACACACCACACTACACACACACACACTATGCACATACCACACTACACACACACACACCACACTACACACACACACTACGCCCACACCACACTACACACACACACTACGTACACACTACACACACACCACAATACACACACACCACACTACACACACACTACACCCACACACCACACTACACACACACTGCTCTACACACAAACACTACACCCACACACACCACACTACACACACCACAATACACACACACACCACACTACACACACACCACACTACACCCACACACCACACTACACACACACCGCACTACACATAAACACACCACACTACACCCACACACCACAATACACACACACCACACTACACATAAACACACCACACTACACACACCACACTACACACACACTATGCACACACCACACTACACACACACACCACACCACACTACACACACACCACACTACACACACACAACACTACACACACACCACATCACAATACACACACCACACTACACACACACTACACACACCACACTACACACACACACCACACACCACACTACACACACACACCACACTACACACACACCACGCTACACACACACACACACTACACACACACCATACTACACACACTACACACACCACACTACACACACGAGACTACACACACGCCACTACACACACGACACTACACAAAAACAAACCACACTACACACACACACTACACACTCACACCACACTACACACAAACACACCACACTACAAACACACCACACTACACTCACACACCACACCACAAACACACTACACACACACTACACACACCACACTACACACACCACACTACACTCACACACCACACCACAAAAACACTACACACACCACATTACACACACACACCACACAAACACACTACACACACACACCACACTACACACACACCACACTACACACACCACACTACACACACCACACTACACACATGGCACTACACACACCACACTACACACACCACACGACACTACACACACCACACTACACACACGACACTACACACATGACACTACACACACACACTACACACACCACACTACACACACACCACACTACACACACACCACACTACACTACACACCACATTACACACACACCACACTACACACACACACCACACACACCACACTACACACACACCACACTACACACAGCACACTACACACACACACTACACATACACCACACACACTACACACACACCACACTACACACACACACCACACTACACACACACCACACTACACAATACATTACACACTACACACACACCACACTACACACCACATTACACACACACCACACTACACACACACACTACGCCCACACTACACACACACACTACGTACACACTACACACTACACCCACACATCACACTGCACACACACTGCACTACACACAAACACCACACTACACCCACACACACCACACTACACACACCACAATACACACACCACAATACACACACACACCACACTACACACACACCACACTACACCCACACACCATACTACACACACACCGCACTACACACAAACACACCACACTACACCCACACACCACAATACACACACCACACTACACACACACTATGCACACACCACACTACACACACACACACGACACTACACACACACCACACTACACACACCACACTACACACACACCACACTACACACACCACACTACACACACACCACACTACACATACACCACACTACACACCACACTACACACACACACACCACACTACACACCACACTACACACACACCACACTACACACACTACACACACCACACTACACACACGACACTACACACACGCCACTACACACAAACACCACACTACACAAAAACACCACACTACACAAAAACAAACCACACTACACACACACACCACACTACACACACCACACCACACTACGCACAAATACACCACACTACACACACCACACTACACACACACACCACACTACACTCACACACCACACAAACACACTACACACACCACACTACACACACACCACACTACACACACCACACTACACACATGACACTACACACATCACACTACACACATGACACTACACACACCACACTACACACACCACACTACACACACAACACTACACGCACCACACTATACACACGACACTACACACACGACACTACACACACGACACTACACACAAACACCACACTACAGAAAAACACCACATTACACAAAAAACAAACCACACTGCACATACACACTACACTACACACAAACACACCACACTACACACACACACCACACTACACACAAATACACCACACTACACACAAACACACTACACACACGATACTACACACAAACACACCACACTACACACAAACACACCAAACTACACACACACACCACACCACACACACACACCACACACACACTACACATAAACACACTACACACACACACCACACTACACACACACACCACACTACACACACACACCCCACTACACACACACACCACACTACACGCACACACTACACACACACCACACTACACACAAACACAGCACACTACACACATACACTACACACACACAAACACACCACACTACATACACACACACCCCACTACACATACACACCACACTACACACAAACACACCACACTACACACACACACCCCACTACACGCACACACAACACTACACACACACCACACTACACACAAACACAGCACACTACACACTACACTACACACACACTACACATACACCACACAAACACAGCACACTACACACACTACACATACACCACACACACTATACACACACTACACACACACACCACACACTACACACACACCACACTACACACCACATTACACAAACACACCACACTACACACACACCACACTACACACCACATTACACACACACCACACCACACTACACACACACCACACTATACACCACATTACACACACACCACACTACACACACACCACACTACACATCACATTACACACACACCACACTACACACACACACACTACACAAACACACACTACACACCACACTACACACACACACACCCCCATACACACACTACACAAACACACTACACACACACACTACACACACACACTACACACTACACTACACACACACACTACACACCACACTACACACACACACACACACCTGTAAACAGAATAACATCACTATACTGCATGTTTATCATGTATCATCTGGTTTTCCTCTACTTTTACCATCTTTTTGCACCACTCTGTGCATTCCCTGCCACGCGTTATTATGACTCTGACTGAGGTAACTCTGTTATTCTAGCGCCAAGTCTGTCTCTTTCTGGGTTTTTGATGCTATCTCCTTTTCCTTCCATGCCTGTTCTATTGGTTAGCTCCACCAGGGTGGTTGGACTAAAGAACATCTAGTGGCCTTGTGCCAGATTGTCAGGTGCAGTTTCAGTAGGGCATTGGCCTGGAAACCAGTTTAGGTTTCCAGTTTTTTGTTGGTTTCCTTTTTTAACAAGGACATCACATCACAGGTGTTCAGCCTCTTGTGCAGCCAGTACATCCCGGAGGGAGTAACATCACTCGGTACCCAGTACATTCTAGTGTGGGGAGGGGGGAGTAACATCGCTCGGTACCAGTACATTCTAGTGTGGGGAGGGGGGGAGTAACATCGCTCGGAACCAGTACATTCTAGTGTGGGGAGGGGGGGGAGTAACATCGCTCGGTACCAGTACATTCTAGTGTGGGGAGGTGGGGGAGTAACATCGCTCGGAACCAGTACATTCTAGTGTGGGGAGGGGGGGGAGTAACATCGCTCGGTACCAGTACATTCTAGTGTGGGGAGGTGGGGGAGTAACATCGCTCGGTACCAGTACATTCTAGTGTGGGGAGGGGGGGAGTAACATCGCTCGGAACCAGTACATTCTAGTGTGGGGAGGTGGGGGAGTAACATCGCTCGGTACCAGTACATTCTAGTGTGGGGAGGGGGAGTAACATCACTCGGTACCAGTACGTTCTAGTGTGGGGAGGGGGAAGTAACATCCCTCGGTACCCAGTACATTATAGTTTGGGGAGGGGGGAGTAACATCGCTCGGTACCCAGTACATTCTAGTGTGGGGAGGGGGGGGAGTAACATCGCTCGGTACCAGTTTATTCTAGTGTGAGGAGGGGGGGGGAGTAACATCGCTCGGTACCAGTACGTTCTAGTGTGAGGAGGGAGTAACATCGCTCGGTACCAGTACATTCTAGTGTGAGGAGGGGGGGGGGGAGTAACATCGCTCGGTACCAGTACATTCTAGTGTGGGGAGGGAGTAACATCGCTCGGTACCAGTACATTCTAGTGTGAGGAGGGGGGGGGAGTAACATCGGTCGGTACCAGTACATTCTAGTGTGGGGAGGGGGAGTAACATCACTCGGTACCAGTACGTTCTAGTGTGGGGAGGGGGGAAGTAACATACCTCGGTACCCAGTACATTCTAGTTTGGGGAGGGGGGGGAGTAACATCGCTCGGTACCCAGTACATTCTAGTGTGGGGAGGGGGGGAGTAACATCGCTCGGTACCAGTATATTCTAGTGTGAGGAGGGGGGGGGGAGTAACATCGCTCGGTACCAGTACGTTCTAGTATGGGGAGGGAGTAACATCGCTCGGTACCAGTACATTCTAGTGTGAGGAGGGGGGGGGAGTAACATCGCTCGGTACCAGTACATTCTAGTGTGGGGAGGGGTAACATCGCTCGGTACCAGTACATTCCAGTGTGGGGAGGGAGTAACATCACTTGGCATCTGTGCCAAATCCATGATACATTTTTATCTCTAGACAGAAATGTCAATTTTGTTGGAAATCCATCGTTCACGACCTTGAGGTTTGTGCGAAGTCTGACTGACAGTGATCTCTTGTCTGTGACATGTTCCCACTCCTTCGATTTGCCGAGTCTGACTGACAGTGATCTCCTGTCTGTGACATGTCCCCACTACTTCGATCTAGGATTATAATCGTCCACAATGAGACTGTTGTCTGACACTTCTGACAATTCCTCCCAAAAATCGTTAAATAGGCTGTCCAGGTGTGCATGCAGATCCAGGTGTGCATGCAGGTCCAGGTGTGCATGCAGGTCCAGGTATGCATGCCGGTCCAGGTGTGCATGAAGGTCCAGGTGCACATGCAAATCCAGGTGTACATGCAGGTCCAGGTGTGCATGCAGGTCCAGGTGTGCATGCAGGTCCAGGTGTGCATGCAGGTTATTGATTGTCACTGCCATCCCCTGTGGTTCAACATCCTCCATTTTACTAGTGAAAAAGAGGCTGCGTGGCCTAGGGGTAAAACATCTTTTTAGGTTGCGTGGCCTAGGGGTGAAACATCTGTTTAGGCGGCGTGGCCTAGTGGTGAAACATCTGTTTAGGCTGCGTGGCCTAGGGGTAAAACATCTGTTTAGGCTGCGTGGCCTAGTGGTTAAACATCTGTTTAGGCTGCGTGGCCTAGGGGTAAAACATCTGTTTTGGCTGCGTGGCCTAGGGGTAAAACATCTGTTTAGGCTGCGTGGCCTAGGGGTGAAACATCTGTTTATCCGGCGTGGCCTAGGGGTGAAACATCTGTTCAAGCTGCGTGGCCTAGGGGTGAAACATCTGTTTAGGCTGCGTGGCCTAGGGGTAAAACATCTGTTTAGGCTGCGTGGCCTAGGGGTAAAACATCTGTTTAGGCTGCGTGGCCTAGGGGTAAAACATCTGTTTAGGCTGCGTGGCCTAGGTGTGAAACATCTGTTTAGGCGGCGAGGCCTAGGGGTGAAACATCTGTTTAGGCTGCGTGGCCTAGGGGTGAAACATCTGTTTCACAATCGCAATACACCCACTTGAATCACGCTCATGTCCAATTTGACAGATACGTTTTTTTTCGCGCTCCTCCACGTACAGAAAGTAATGGCAACCTGCACACTGCCAGGAAACTTTCAGCTGTCAAACAGGTTTGTGGCCCTACGAAGCGACGTTCTGTAACGGACATACCCATGTGTTGGGGAGCTCTTACTTCATGTACATAGCCAGGCCACACATAGGTTACTGTAGTACCTGTACCCTGGACATTTGATGGTGACATTCTCCGTGGATCAGCAGGATGAGGAAAGCATAGATACATTTTTGGAGAGTGACCTCAGGTTGACCAGACATTCCAATAGTCGATGATTCACTCAAGCTGCACAATAACATTCATGACCTGGAACAAACAAGTTATCCTACAATTGCTCCACAATCGCACGTGGCGGTGTCTCTGAGACCCATTTTCTGGAGGTGGGCCTTGAGTCTATAATGTCCCGTTCTGAGTCTGAAGATCTTTGTCTGCCTATCATTAACATGAGATTTCATGTCTCAACATTGGTGATTTAACATTATTTTATGTCTTAACCCTGGTGGTTTAACATTATTTCATGTCTCAACATTGGTGATTTAACATTATTTTGTGTCTTAACCCTGGTGGTTTAACATTATTTCATGTCTCAACATTGGTGATTTAACATTATTTTATGTCTTAACCCTGGTGGTTAAACATTATTTCATGTCTCAACATTGGTGATTTAACATTATTTCATGTCTTAACCCTGGTGGTTTAACATTATTTCATGTCTTAACCCTGGTGGTTTAACATTATTTCATGTCTCAACATTGGTGACTGAATAGTTTGTGTAGACCCCTAGTTGAGCTGTAGTATTGTGTTCTGACTATTGCGACCATGCCCTTGGTGTGTCTTAAGTGATGACATCCATTTCTGCAGTTACAAGGAAGCAGCTAAAAGACAGCCGCAGCGAGTCTAGCATGTTAACAGTGGAGCTGGGACAGTACAGGACGCAGCTGAGGTAAGATGGATGGATGGGTGGAAGGAATAAATGTTCTGTAAGGACAAGAGGATATGTATATGGTCAGATGGATGGAATGAACAAATAAAGCACACATTGAAACAAAAGTCTGTAACATGAGAACAGACTACTCAGCTTTTGTATTTGTTTGAGACTCATTAATATGCCTGATTGTGTTTGAGGCTCATTCATATGCCTAATTGTGTTTGAGGCTCTTTCATATGTCTAATTGTGTTTGAGGCTCTTTCATATGTCTAATTGTGTTTGAGGCTCTTTTATATGTCTAATTGTGTTTGTGGCTCTTTCATATGTCTAATTGTGTTTGAGGCTCTTTCATATGTCTAATTGTATTTGAGGCTCTTTTATATATCTAATTGTGTTTGAGGCTCTTTCATATGTCTAATTGTATTTGAGGCTCTTTTATATATCTAATTGTGTTTGAGGCTCTTTCATATGTCTAATTGTGTTTGAGGATCGTTCATATGTCTAATTGTATTTGAGGCTCTTTCATATGTCTAATTGTGTTTGAGGCTCTTTCATATGTCTAATTGTGTTTGAGGCTCTTTCATATGTCTAATTGTATTTGAGGATCGTTCATATGTCTAATTGTATTTGAGGCTCTTTCATATGTCTAATTGTATTTGAGGCTCTTTCATATGTCTAATTGCGTTTGAGGCTCTTTCATATGTCTAATTGTGTTTGAGGCTCTTTCATATGTCTAATTGTGTTTGAGGCTCTTTCATATGTCTAATTGTATTTGAGGCTATACCATATCTCTAATTGTGTTTGAGGCTCTTTCATATGTCTAATTGTGTTTGAGGCTCTTTCATATGTTTAATTGTGTTTGAGGCTCTTTCATATGTCTAATTGTGTTTGAGGCTCTTTCATATGTCTAATTGTGTTTGAGGCTCTTTCATATGTCTAATTGTGTTTGAGGCTCTTTCATATGTCTAATTGTGTTTGAGGCTCTTTCATATGTCTAATTGTGTTTGAGGCTCTTTCATATGTCTAATTGTGTTTGAGGCTCTTTCATATGTCTAATTGTGTTTGAGGCTCTTTCATATGTCTAATTGTGTTTGAGGCTCTTTCATATGTCTAATTGTGTTTGAGGCTCTTTCATATGTCTAATTGCAGAAGTAACACAACAGAACTCAACAATGCTATGAATATGAAGAAGCAAGAGGACCAAGCTCATGTAGTGGCATTGCACAAGTAGGTCATGTCTGATGACCATTGCACAAGTAGGTTGTGTCTGATAACCATTACACAAGTAGGTCATTTCTGATGACCATTACACAAGTAGGTCATTTCTGATGACCATAACACAAGTAGGTTGTGTCTGATAACCATTACACAAGTAGGTTGTGTCTGATGACCATTACACAAGTAGGTCATTTCTGATGACCATAACACAAGTAGGTTGTATCTGATGACCATTACACAAGTAGGTCGTGTCTGATGACCATTACACAAGTAGGTTATGTCTGATGACCATTACACAAGTAGGTCATGTCTGATGACCATTACACAAGTAGGTCATGTCTGATGACCATTACACAAGTAGGTCGTGTCTGATGACCAATACACAAGTAGGTCATGTCTGATGACCATTACACAAGTAGGTCGTTCTGATAATAGTAATTCGTGTCTGGGGAAAGTAGGTCATGTCTGATGATAGTAGGTCGTGTCTGGTGACCATTACACAAGTAGGTCATGGCTGGGGATAGTAGGTTGTCTGATGATAGTAGGTTGTGTCTGGTGATTGTATGTCATATCTGATGATAGTAGGTTGTATATAATGATAGTAGGTCGTGTCTGACGATAGTAGGTCATGTCTGGTGACCATTACACAAGTAGATCATGTCTGATGATAGTAGGTCATGTCTGATGATAGTAGGTCATGTCTGGGGAAAGTAGGTCATGTCTGATGATAGTAGGTCATGTCTAATGATAGTATGTCATGTCTGTTGATAGTAGGTCATGTCTGGGGATAGTAGGTCGTGTCTAGGGATAGTAGGTTGTGTCTAGGGATAGTAGGTTGTGTCTAGGGATAGTAGATTGTGTCTGCTGATAGTAGGTCATGTGTGATGATAGTAGGACGTATCTGAGACCATTACACAATTAGGTCACGTCTGAAGATAGTAGGTCATGTCTGGTGATAGTAGGTTGTGTCTGGTGACCATTACACAAGTAGGTCATATCTGGTGATAGTAGGTCGTTGTGCAGTTCTAGCTGGAGAATTGGCATTTAGGGCAAGGGAGATTGGGCTGGCGACTCTAAGAAACAAAGATTGTCTGAATGCTTTGACAGAACGCAGGTCACGGCAGGTTCAATCACTGTTTCGATACTAGGTCAACAAAGAAACGAGGTGTTAGGAACATGTTAGGTGGAAGACTATGTCTGGTACAGGGGTGGGTGTTTGAATCTGATCAATCTGGCATCAGATTTGACAGGGATGGGGGCATTTGGCATCCTGATACTTCCACGGCAAGCTACCACATTTAGAATGACAGGGATTCGTGGATAGACAATCAATAACATTTTAGATGGGGGTAGTTCCAAATTAGAGTGATGGCTAAATCAGACAACCCACAGAAGACGACTGGACAGCCATGTTGTTGCTTTTGGACTATAAAATACTCTTCAGAGATAAACTTAGGAGACTGGCAGAAAGACTGGAAGTGAAAGAGTGACTGCAAGGTGACTGTACCATCATACATCTCAAGTTTGGCCAGTCGCGCTCACTAGGTGCTTATGATGGACACCCTGTGAACAGTAAGCGATCTGAATTTGTGTTGTATGTGCAGGACACCTAGGGAACAATGTGTGTTCTTATTAGGTGTGGGCGTACAGATTCGTTTGAGTATGTGAAGAGTGATATGAGTATTTGTGAATGCACAGATCACCTGATTGTAAGTGATCTGATTATATGTGAATGCACAGATCGACTGAGTACGTAATCTGATCGTGAGGACGAGTTTGTGATCGTGTGTTGGGGGTGCAGAAGAAAGACAGCGAGCCAACTGGAGCCATTAACTTGTGACTAGAATATTTCTTGAGAGTGTAATGTTTTGTTGTTGCAGTAATAGGGAATGTAAGTAGGTTTGTAAGTAGTTACAGAAGTGATATCAACAGCAAGTGTTTATATCTTCTATTGTAGTTCTATATAAATATATATATATGTATATTATGATTCGTTAGTTTATAAGTTGTTTCTTGATATCGTGCAATGATTATTGTTGAAATAAATGATATTATTTTGTGTTATGTTCAGCGATAGTGTTTATTGTGCTTGACTGTGTTGAAGTTGTGTCGTGGTGTAGATGTATGTTGTAACTCTTTAGATAAGTAAACTACTCAGCTAAACCTAAACTCTACCCCATCGTGCATGGTGACTATTACACGAAAAGGTCATGTCTGATGATAGTGGGTCATGTCTGGTGATAGTATGTCGTATCTGGTAGCCATTTCACAAGAAGGTCATGTCTGATGATAGTAGGTCGTGTCTGGTGACCATTACACAAGTAGGTCATGTCTGATGATAGTAGTTCATGTCTGGTGATAGTAGGTCATGGCTGGTGATAGTAGGTCGTGTCTGGTGATAGTAGGTTGTGTCTGGTGATAGTAGGTTGTGTCTGGTGATAGTAGGTCGTGTCAGGTGACCATTTTACAATTAGGTCATGTCTGATGATAGTAGGTCATGCCTGGTGATAGCAAGTTGTGTCTGGTGATAGTAGGTCGTGTCTGGGATAGTAGGTTGTATCTGGTGATAGTAGGTTGTATCTGGTGATAGTAGGTCGTGCCTGGTGATAGTAGGTTGTGTCTAGGTCGTGTCTGGTGATAGGAGGTCATGTCTGGTGAGAGTAGATCATGTCTGGTGATAGTAGGTCGTGTCTGGTGATAGGAAGTCGTGCCTGGTGATAGCAGGTCGTGTCTGGTGATAGTAGGTCGTGTCTGGTGATAGGTCGTGTCTGGTGATAGGAGGTCATGTCTGGTGATCATTTATGTATTATTCCTGTTTTCTTGTTTATTCATTTGTGCACAGTACTTTCAACCACACAAACAGTCCCTTTAGTTATATCAGAGCTATTGATTGATTATCCTTGAAGCTCCAAGGTAAGCATATGGCCACAACTACAGCTGACCCTCTAACACTAAGCATGTATCTCTTGATCATTTGTAGTGGTGGTTTCAATAGGGATGAGGTTGTTGGCCTCTTTTATCACGTTTTATGACATGCTTGGAAGGTTATAGTTGACAACCCTGGTACAACCTGGATCAGCAACGGTTTTTGATATAAGCAAAAAATATCACCTGGGTCAGAACTGTTGGGTGGGTCCACTTGTTGTATCTGTCATGGATTGGTTGAGGTCAGGGGTGGGTCATGTTATTTTGTGACAGACATACTGATTGGCTAGTCTATGTGAAGGTTGTCATGGGAACAGAAGATTCTGACTGAGTGTTATTTTGTATTTGTGAGAGTTGTGAGGGATTGGGTAGAACTGTTTTATGGTAGTTGTGGGGGAGAAAGGAGAACTGTTTTATGGGATTTGTGAGGGAGAAAGGAGAACTGTTTTATGGGGGGAGTGGGGAAAACTGTTTTATGGGAGTTGTGGAGGAGAAAGGAGAACTATTTTATGGGAGTTGTGAGGGAGAAAGGAGAACTGTTTTATAGGAGTTGTGAGGGAGAAAGGAGACATGTTTTATGGGAGTTGTGAGGGAGAAAGGAGAACTATTTTATGGGAGTTGTGGAGGAGAAAGGAGAACTGTTTTATGGGAGTTGTGGAGGAGAAAGGAGAACTATTTTATGGGAGTTGTGGAGGAGAAAGGAGAACAAAGTCAGATGCATACAACCATAGATCGTTTATTTCCCAAAATATTGCCAAGAAATTCTGTTTTAATGAAATTGATCTTCTTTTATGAAAACCTTTTGTCAAAAGTTTGTTGAAGACTTTTGCTTGAGATGATCTAAACATTTCAGACTTGGATTGGAAGTGAGAGGCAAGGAGAATGAGCTCGAGTCTTGCCTCAAGCAGTTGAAGAACTTAGAATATAGCTGTCAAGAATATCAGAAGAAGGAGCACGAGATCAGGCAGCAGAACAAGCTGGGTCTCAGTGAGTACAACAAGCCTAAACAGTCACACTTCTTGTTAGTCTAAAACATTAACTCCCATTGTTAGTGTAAAACATTAACTCCCATTGTAGTGTAAAACATTAACTCCCATTGTTAGTGTAAAACATTAACTCCCATTGTAGTGTAAAACATTAACTCCCATTGTTAGTGTAAAACATTAACTCCCATTGTTAGTGTAAAACATTAACTCCCATTGTTAGTGTAAAACATTAACTCCCATTGTTAGTGTAAAACATTAACTCCCATTGTTAGTGTAAAACATTAATTCCCATTGTTAGTGTAAAACATTAACTCCCATTGTTAGTGTGGCAGAGTCAAGGTTTAACTGAGTAGTATACTATTCTAAAGCGTTACAACATGTATCCCCACCACGACACGGCTTCACACAATAAATAACACAGTAAACACTAAATATGATTTATTAACATGAAGAACAACACACATCTAAACTAAATAATCATAATATATGTATCTATCTATTGAACTACATCGGAGGATTGAAAGCACTAGCTTTTGATGGTTCCCCCAAACTACATAACCCAGGCTCTCGCCACTGCTCTCCCCTTATCTGCCCACCCAACACACAATCACCAACTCGTACTCACGATCGGATTACGTACTCAATCGTTCTGTGCATTCACACACAATCAGAACTTACAGTCAGGTGATCTTAACTTAACTTAACATCTTTATACTGGCTTAGAAGACTCTGCAGAGTCTGTATACAACCAGTTTTATTTACATTACCTTGCTCTAAAAGCTATGCGCATCCAATTTATTCTTAAATGCATTAATTGTTCCTGCCTCCACTATCTCCTGTGGCAATACATTTCAAGCATTCACTACTCTCTGACTCAAAAAATATTTCCTAATATATAATCTGAACCTTTCTTTAGTTAACGTGTAGCTATGCCCTCTTGTTCTTGTAGGTGGTTGTATTTAGAAAAACTTGTTATAGTCTAATTATCCATTTCTCTGATCATCTTATAAACCTGTATTAAGTCAGCTCGATCTGTACATCCACATTTAATCGGTTGACGTATGCTCAGGCGATCTGTGCATTCCTATATAATTAGATCACGTCATTTTTAGCCGGATCACGTACTCACTTGTGGTCGGTCACATATTCAGTTGATCTGTGCATATTCATATAATCAGAACACACATTGTTCCCAAAGTGTCTTGCGCATACCACACACATTCAGATCTCGTCCTTAGATCACACATCGTTCACTAGGGGTCCTGCACATACCACACACATTCAGATCTCGTCCTTAGATCACACATCGTTCACTAGGTGTCCTGCACATACCACACACATTCAGATCTCGTTCTTAGATCACACATCGTTCACTAGGTGTCCTGCACATACCACACACATTCAGATCTCGTCCTTAGATCACACATCGTTAACTAGGTGTCCTGCACATACCACACACATTCAGATCTCGTCCTTAGATCACACATCGTTAACTAGGTGTCCTGCACATACCACACACATTCAGATCTCGTCCTTAGATCACACATCGTTCACTAGGTGTCCTGCACATACCACACACATTCAGATCTCGTCCTTAGATCACACATCGTTCACTAGGTGTCCTGCACATACCACACACATTCAGATCTCGTCCTTAGATCACACATCGTTCACTAGGTGTCCTGCACATACCACACACATTCAGATCTCGTCCTTAGATCACACATCGTTTACTAGGTGTCCTGCACATACCACACACATTCAGATCTCGTCCTTAGATCACACATCGTTCACTAGGTGTCCTGCACATACCACACACATTCAGATCTCGTCCTTCTGTAGGCAATCTGTACATTCACAATTGCAATCCGATCATTTACCATCAGGCGATATATGCATTCACAATTACTTAGTTCACTTCATGTATTCACACGAATCTGTACATTCATATGTAATTAGATCACGCATCGTTCACTAGGTGTCCTGCACGTACGATACACATTAAGATCTTTTACTGTTCACAGGGTGTCCAACATAAACAACTATAGAGCGACTGGCAAATACTCAAGGTGTATTCTAGTTCAGTCACTCTGCAAACTCACAAACTCCTGACAGTCTCTCAGACTACTAACAGCCTATCAGTCCCTTTCCTAGCCATTCTGTCTGAGTTCATCTTTGCCGAGTATTTTATAGTCTCAAGCAACATCATGGCTGTCCAATGGTCTCCTGTCGGTTGTCTTACTTAGCCATCACTCTAATTTGGAACTACCCCCAACTAGTTGTTATTGGATGATTATCCCTGAATCACTGTCACTCTAAATGTCGTAGCCGGCCGTGGTGACCTCTGACTGTCACCAACCCCCCATTATACTAATTCGGAATGCCAGAGTGGTCAGCTATGAACCACCACCTCAGCTCCGAACACACCCCCTGTACCAGATAAATTCTTCCACTTAAATCTCTTGTTTCCTTTGTTGACCTAGTGCCAAGAAGGTGATTGACCTTGGCCTGCATTCAGGCAACCTTTGTTCCCAAAGTTGCTAGCCCAATCTCCCCTGCCCTAAGCACCCATGCTCCAGCTGTAACTGTTACATTAGTGTAAAACATTAACTCTCATTGTTAGTGCACACCATTAACTCTCATTGTTAGTGTACACCATTAACTCTCATTATTAGTGCACACCATTAACTCTCATTGTTAGTGCACACCATTAACTCTCATTATTAGTGCACACCATTAACTCTCATTGTTAGTGCACACCATTAACTCTCATTGCTAGTGCACACCATTAACTCTCATTGTTAGTGCACAACAGTAACTCTCATTGTTAGTGCACAACATTAACTCTCATTGTTAGTGCACAACATTAACTCTCATTGTTAGTGCACACCATTAACTCTCATTGTTAGTGCACACCATTAACTCTCATTGTTAGTGTACACCATTAATTCTACTTGTTGAAAGAGGCTGAACAATTTGAACTTGTGTTTCTATTGAACATTTGACCAATGTTAAAGAGCAAATATTCTCACCAGCATTCTTCATCCTGACCTGGTGACCCCTACTACATCTTGTGTCCTTCCTAGAAGTCTGTGGGCTCTTCATTGTTTTTGTTGTAACAATTTGTTTTGTTTGATGAAATTATCTGCACAATCCTCTTTACTCAGTGTTTAGCACATGGGAAGTTAGTGGCAGTGGCCTTATTCGTTCCTTGATAGTAAGACACACTGGCATCGACAGAATAGGAATAATGGCCAACTTGCCACAACAACATCTCATATAACCACCATCTTAAAACATTTCTGTCTTCCAGATGAAATGCAAGAACTCAGAGATTCACTGCAAAGGGTCAAGTCAGACAATGAGGCATTGAAAACAGAAAGGTCAGAGGCCATCCAGGAGAATGTGCTGACTTCTTCTTTGTTTGTTCTCAAACTCCCACTTCCAAGCCCTGAACGTTCTCAATCTCCCGCTACCAAGCCCTGAACGTTCTCAATCTCCCGCTACCAAGCCCTGAACGTTCTCAAACTCCCTCTACCAAGCCCTGAACGTTCTCAAACTCCTGCTACCAAGCCCTGAACGTTCTCAAACTCCCTCTACCAAGCCCTGAAAAGGGCTTTGCAAGTAACAGGATGTTGTTGGGAGAACGGAATGTGTTATGTTGTACTTTACAGCTTGATAGCAATTTTTGCACCTTTCGGTCCGACACATCTGACTTCACCAGGCATTTTTTTTAACCAGGTTAGCCTTTCCTCTTTGATCCCTTCTCCTTAGCCAGTCTGCTCTGTTGCAGCATGTTATCCAGGATCACCACGTGGATGTGTAGAAGGGTCTTGACATCTCTTGTTCCCTGACCCTGACACTAGCAGTCACCTATTGGTCGCTGACCGCCACAGTTCAAGCACTGCTCAGCTCTGGTGTGCTGGCCCTGATGCTAGCAGTCACCTACGGGTCGCTGACCGCTATAGTTCATGCACTGCTCAACACCTTGACCCCCAGGTTGCTGCTCTGTCAAACGTGATATCTGTAGGAATGTGTGTCTATTCTTGATTCCCCGCTGAAAAGATGTGAGTGGAAGTTACAGAAGATGTGAGTGGAAGTTACAGAAGATATGAGTGGAAGTTACAGAAGATGTGAGTGGAAGTTACAGAAGATGTGAGTGGAAGTTACAGAAGATGTGAGTGGAAGTTACAGAAGATGTGAGTGGAAGCACGGATGAGTAAATAATAATAGGGGCCAATTGCTTCAAGACGTGCGCTAGGTAATCAAAGAACGTGGAGTGGAATGCTTTTGTAATTGTAGTAAGTGATGATAAAACCCTCCAAATATTCTGTCACATGCATGGAAAGAAAACCAGCCAACCTGTCCCCAATATGATAGACTCTGCAGGAACAATCTTGACAACTGATGAAGAGAAAGGACACAGGTTTCCTAAGTGATATGTTGCTCAGACAGACAAAAGTGGTCAAGATGTCTTACAGGACATTTTGGAAGTTATTCTTGGTACGGCCATCAGGGATGAGTCTTATAAAGAGCTAAGAACTGGGGTTGAAGTGGAACATGCTCCTAGTATCAGCATGAGCACTGTCCTGGCCTTAATCAAGTATCGAAGGGCACATGGAGCAACTGTATAAAACATGCATTACAAAGGTAGTGGAGGATTTCAATACCAGTCTGGCTACGCAGCTACCTCCAGCCACTTCCTAAACCTGGTAAAGGCCCCATGATAGCTATAGAGTGATCACCTTAGAGAATGTCTATGGCAAATTACTGGAGGAAATAATGGTCAGAAAAGTCATGCCCTATCTAGAGAAGGAACACATCCTGGTCGACCATCTGGGAAGTTACAGACCAATGAAGAAGACTTGGGGCGTGCTGGGAAATTTACTTACAACACATATGAAGGTTTTCAGTTCAAGCGAGGAACAGTCACTGTGGCTCTTGATCTGGAGGATTCTTATAACCGTGTTCACTCTGTGACATTGATATACAGTGTGAGGGAATGTGGCATCAATCCATGGCTGGACTCTAGGACAGCGGAGTCCAGCTCTCAGATTAATCCCGACAAGGCCGGTGTGGTACGAGGAGGCCAGCTCTCAGCCAGCTTTTAGGGAGTATGATTGTGTCAGCTTTTAGGGAGTAATGATTGTGTCAGCTTTTAGGGAAATGATGATTGTGTCAGCTTTTAGGGAAATGATGATTGTGTCAGCTTTTAGGGAGTGATGATTGTGTCAGCTTTTAGGGAAATGATGATTGTGTCAGCTTTTAGGGAAATGATGATTGTGTCAGCTTTTATTAAAATTATGATTGTGTCAGCTTTTAGGGAAATGATGATTGTGTCACCTTTAAGGGAGTGATGATTGTGTCAGCTTTTAGGGAAATGATGATTGTGTCAGCTTTTAGGGAAATGATGATTGTGTCAGATTTTAGGAAAATTATGATTGTGTCAGCTTTTAGGAATATTATGATTGTGTCAGCTTTTAGATAAATTATGATTGTGTCAGCTTTTAGATAAATTATGATTGTGTCAGCTTTTAGAGAAATTATGATTGTTTCAGCTTTTAGGAAAATTATGATTGTGTCAGCTTTTAGAGAAATTATGATTGTGTCAGCTTTTAGAGAAATTATGATTGTGTCAGCTTTAAGGAAAATTATGATTGTGTCAGCTTTTTAGAGAAATTATGATTGTGTCAGCTTTTAGGAAAATTATGATTGTGTCAGCTTTAAGAAAATTATGATTGTGTAAGATTTTAGGGAATAATGATTGTGTCAGCTTTTAGGGAGTGATGATTGTGTCAGCTTTTAGATAAATTATGATTGTGTCAGCTTTTAGGGGGTATTGATTGTGTCACCTTTTAGACAAATTATGATTGTGTCAGCTTTTAGGGAGTATTGCTTGTGTCAGCTTTTAGAGAAATTATGATTGTGTCAGCTTTTAGGAAAATTATGATTGTGTCAGCTTTAAGAAAATTATGATTGTGTCAGCTTTTAGGGAATAATGATTGTGTCAGCTTTTAGGGAGTGATGATTGTGTCAGCTTTTAGAGAGTGATGATTGTGTCAGCTTTTAGGGAAATGATGATGGTGTCAGCTTTTATGGAATAATGATTGTATCATCTTTTAGAGAAATTATGATTGTGTCAGCTTTTAGAGAAATTATGATTGTGTCAGCTTTTAGAAAAATTATTATTGTGTCAGCTTTTAGGAAAATAATGATGTGTCAGCTTTTAGGGGGTATTGATTGTGTCAGCTTTTAGACAAATTATGATTGTGTCAGCTTTTAGGGAAATGATGATGGTGTCAGCTTTTATGGAATAATAATTTTATCATCTTTCAGAGAAATTATGATTGTGTCAGCTTTTAGAGAAATTATGATTGTGTCAGCTTTTAGAGAAATTATGATTGTGTCAGCTTTTAGAAAAATTATTATTGTGTCAGCTTTTAGGAAAATAATAATGTGTCAGCTTTTATGGAGTAATGATTGTGTCAGCTTTTAGGGAGTAATGATTGTAAGCTTTTTTGGAGTAATGATTGTGTCAGCTTTTATAGAAACAATGATTGTGTCAGCTTTTAGAGAAATTATGATTGTTTCTGACATTTAGAGAGTGATGATTGTTTCTGATTTTCAGGGAAATGATGATTGAAGCACATCAAAACAGAATTGAGGATTTAAGAGAAAGTTTCAAAAATAAGATGTCAGAAGTGGACATTTGGCCACAGAAGGTACCACACCCCCACCACTACTATCATTGTCACCACAGATCTGCTTCTATCTCCATTCTTCATTTCAGAGCTGGTCACTGGATCCATCTCCATTCTCGCACTGGATGCTGTTATCAAACATGTTCTGCTCTGTTCAGTCGCAACCGAACGTACCCTATCAGACAAGCCCCAAACCAGACCTCTCACCCTATCAGACAAGCCCCAAACCAGACCTCTCACCCTAACAGACAAGCCCCCAACTAGATAACTCACCCTATCAGACAAGCCTTCAACCAGCAAACTCACCCTATCAGACAAGCCCCCCCCCCCCCCGCCCCCCCCCAACCAGAAAACTCACCCTATCAGACAAGCCTTCAACCAGAAAACTCACCCTATCAGACAAGCCCGCCCAACCAGAAAACTCACCCAATCAGACAAGCCTTCAACCAGAAAACTCACCCTATCAGACAAGCCCCCTCAACCAGAAAACTCACCCTATCAGACAAGCCCCCCAACCAGAAAACTCACCCTATCAGACAAGCCCCGCCAACCAGAAAACTCACTCTATCAGACAAGCCTTCAACCATAAAACTCACCCTATCAGACAAGCCCCCAATCTGACCTCTCACACTAACAGACAAGCCCCCAACCAAAAAACTTACCCTATCAGACAAGCCCTCAACCTGACCTCTCACCCTAACAGACAAGCCCCCAACCAGACCTCTCACCCTAACAGACAAGCCCCCAACCAGAACTTACCCTATCAGACAAGCCCCCCAACCAGACCTCTCACCCTAACAGACAAGCCCTGAACCTGACCTCTCACCCTATCAGACAAGCCCCCAACCAAAACTTACCCTATCAGACAAGCCCCCCAACCAGAAAACTCACCCTATCAGACAAGCCCCAGAAAAACCAGATAATTCACTGTTTAGCCATGACCCATTCATATGTGTGATAGCATCACTATCCTGAGTGTTGTCATTAATTAGTTGGTTACCCAGTAGCTCTGCTGCCTGTAGCACCACTCTCTCCACTCCCTACCTAGGGTTATAATGACTCTGATCATGTATCGTTCTATGGCCAGTGTGCACCCAACCTTCTCCCTTGACTACCACCTGAACTGTGGGCTTCAGTCCAATTGTTATCTCCTCTGTGACATCTCTGAGAGCCGTCTCTCACTTCCTGTAACCTTGATGTCTGAGGTGTTGTCTTAGATCGGGTACATCCTGTCCATGGTAGCTCGCATGCAGGCTTTGGCATGTGCCAGCCGATTCATATCTGGATGTTGCAGACTATTATGTGTCACTACTATCATGTGTCACTGCTAATTGAGTGTCGCTACTTTCCCACAAGTCTTCATTCCTCACCATTTCCTGTCACTTTATGCCCATTATCCTTTGTAAGCATCTATTAATGAAGGACTGGAGTCTTTGTTGTATGGTCTTGGTCGTTCTCCATGTCTCCGCTCCATATGGCAGCACCGACTTGACACTTTGGTGTGAATCTTGATTTCTCTGGCTCTCCATCTGTTGTTTAGTGCAGGAATGTCTTTCTTTTGCCTTTCCAGTTTTGGTGGTCGGCTTTAATCGAACCTATTAAACTCTAGATGTTTATTATTGTTAGTCTCTCCCACATGACATGGGTGACCCTTCTGGGCGCTTTCAGTTCAGGGGGTTCAGTCCCTGGGGTCATCGAGACACGCAAGCTCCCTCAGGACGTCAAGGTCAAGGTAACAGACACGAAAGAGATTATATTGTATAGACATTGTCTAAACCACTTTGGAGTAGAAGAAGAAGGGGTAGGAAGGAGGAGAAATAGAATAAGAAGGAGAAGAAGAAAAAGGAGAAAAATGAGAAGAAAAAGGAGAAGAAGAAGATGAAGAAGAGGAAGAAGGAGTAGAAGAAGAAGAAGCAGTAGAAGAAAAAGAATGCTAGTTATCTTTAATGTCATGGTTATTGTTTGTTTGACCGACAGCTTGTGGAGGCTGTGTCAGCAGAGAAGGCCAGGCACCAGGCAGAGATGAGGGTCCTTGAGGACAGCTTGAAGCACAACTTTGTACTGGTAAGACATGAAGCACGAGTTGGAAGGATGAAACAAACTTAACATCTTTATACTGGCTTAGATGACTCGGCATGTTCTGTATACAACTAGTTTCTTTTACATTTCCTTGCTCAAGGGGATGGTGTGGGTTAGTGGTTTAAGTGACACGGCTCATGATCTGGAGGTGCTGGGTTCGTTCCCCATCATTGCACTGGACGTTACCCCGTTGAAGCAAACCCTTAGAAAATGTAGGAGGAAGCAGACCCTTAGAAAATGTAGGAGGAAGCAAACCCTTAGAAAATGTAGGAGGAAGCAGACCCTTAGAAAATGTAGGAGGAAGCAAACCCTTAGAAAATGTAGGAGGAAGCAAACCCTTAGAAAATGTAGGAGGAAGCAGACCCTTAGAAAATGTAGGAGGAAGCAGACCCTTAGAAAATGTAGGAGGAAGCAGACTCTTAGAAAATGTAGGAGGAAGCAAACCCTTAGAAAATGTAGGAGGAAGCAGACCCTTAGAAAATGTAGGAGGAAGCAAACCCTTAGAAAATGTAGGAGGAAGCAAACCCTTAGAAAATGTAGGAGGAAGCAGACCCTTATAAAATGTAGGAGGAAGCAGACCCTTAGAAAATGTAGGAGGAAGCAAACCCTTAGAAAATGTAGGAGGAAGCAAACCCTTAGAAAATGTAGGAGGAAGCAGACCCTTAGAAAATGTAGGAGGAAGCAGACCCTTAGAAAATGTAGGAGGAAGCAAACCCTTAGAAAATGTAGGAGGAAGCAGACCCTTAGAAAATGTAGGAGGAAGCAAACCCTTAGAAAATGTAGGAGGAAGCAGACCCTTACATAAAATGCATGCAGAAGTCGATTGCACAGGGCTGGCAGGTGCAAAATAAAAACATAGTGCAATGCATACTGCCTTGAGGAATAGAGAAATAAGGCGAAAGCAAAAAATAAATATTCTCTTGCTCTAAAAGCTATGCGCATCCAATCTATTTTTGAATACATTAATTGTCCTTGCGTTCACTACTTCCTGTAACAATGCATTCCAAGCATTCACCACTCTCTGACTAAAAAATATTTCCTAACATCTAATCTGGACCTTTTTCATTGCTAACTGGACTTGCTCACTCTCTTTACCTATTTGATCTATTATAATCCCTAGGTGCCTTTCCTTTTCTGTCATTCTAATATTGTTCAATTCAATTCTATAATTATGTTCCATTTATGAATCTTACCCATGTGGATGACTGTACATTTATCTAAATTAAACTCCATTTGCGAGCTCACAGACCATTCTCTAATTTTATCTAAATTAAACTCCATTTGCGAGCTCACAGACCATTCTCAAATTTTTTCTAAATTTGACCTCAATATATCTACTTCTGCTTTAAATAAGACACTACTGCATAGTTTGTGGTTTTCATCCAAAATTGCTGTTTGAAATTAGAGACCAACTAGCAAAACCATTGGCTATATTATGTTCTCAATCACTTACAAAAGGGATTGTTCCAGGTGATTGAAAAGATGCAGGAGTGATCCCCTTATTCAAAAACGGCAAAAAATCAGATCCTGCAAATTATAGACCTGTAAGTTTAACGAGCATAATCTGTAAATTGTTAGAGTCAATAATCAAAGAAAACATTGTAATGCATTTAGACAAGTTTAATCTAATTAGAAATAGTCAGCATGGGTTTACTAGAGGGAGATCATGCTTAACAAATCTATTAGAATTCATGGAGAAGGTTACCAAAATGATAGATAAAGGGGAGCCAGTGGATGTTATTTATCTAGACTTTGCAAAGGCCTTTGATAGAGTACCTCATCAAAGATTATTTAGAAAGTTAAAATTACACGGAATAGATGGGGAGGTTGCCAAATGGATTGAAAATTGGTTAATGGGAAGAAGGCAGTGGGCATAAATAAGGAGTACTCTGAGTGGTGTGAAGTAAAAAGTGGAGTCCCACAGGGCTCGGTTTTTGAACCAATTTTGTTCTTTATATATATATATGATTTGAAAATTGATATAACTTAACTTAACTTCACTTAACTTAACGCCTTTATACTGGTTTAGAAGACTCTGCAGAGTCTGAATACAACCAGTTTAATTTACATCATCTTGCTCTAAAAGCTATGCGCATCCAATTTATTCTTAAATGCATTAACTGTCCCTGCCTACACTACCTCTCGTGGCAATGCATTCCAAGCAGACACCACTCTCTAGCTAAATAAAATATTTCCTAATATCTAATCTAATTTATAGTTATCCACATGGGTAGATCCAATATGGAACATAATTACAGAATGGGAGAGAACAATATTAGAAAGATAGATAAGGAAAGGGACCTAGGGGTTTTAATAGATCATACAGGAAAGGTGAGTGAGCAAGTCCAGGAAGTAGTGAAATGTTAGGTATGATAAAAAGAAATATTAAACTTAGGAGCAAGGAGGTGATAGTCAAACTGTATAAAGCATTAGTTAGACCTAGATTAGAGTACTGTGTACAGGTGTGGAGTCCTTATCGTAGAGGGGATATAAACATGCTGGAAAGAATACATAAAAGAGCGACAAAGCTGATAGTGGGATTCCAGAATTACAGTTATGAGGAAAGACTCAGAAAAACCGGCCTACAGTGTGTAACAGATCTTAGCTGTACAGGCACTATACAGGTAGGAGCTAAGACATGTTTTAACATAAACATACAGGTAGGAGCTAAGACATGTTTTAACATAAACATACAGGTAGGAGCTAAGACATGTTTTAACATAAACATACAGGTAGGAGCTAAGACATGTTTTAACATAAACATACAGGTAGGAGCTAAGACATGTTTTAACATAAACATACAGGTAGGAGCTAAGACATGTTTTAACATAAACATACAGGTAGGAGCTAAGACATGTTTTAACATAAACATACAGGTAGGAGCTAAGACATGTTTTAACATAAACATACAGGTAGGAGCTAAGACATGTTTTAACATAAACATACAGGTAGGAGCTAAGACATGTTTTAACATAAACATACAGGTAGGAGCTAAGACATGTTTTAACATAAACATACAGGTAGGAGCTAAGACATGTTTTAACATAAACATACAGGTAGGAGCTAAGACATGTTTTAACATAAACATACAGGTAGGAGCTAAGACATGTTTTAACATAAACATACAGGTAGGAGCTAAGACATGTTTTAACATAAACATACAGGTAGGAGCTAAGACATGTTTTAACATAAACATACAGGTAGGAGCTAAGACATGTTTTAACATAAACATACAGGTAGGAGCTAAGACATGTTTTAACATAAACATACAGGTAGGAGCTAAGACATGTTTTAACATAAACATACAGGTAGGAGCTAAGACATGTTTTAACATAAACATACAGGTAGGAGCTAAGACATGTTTTAACATAAACAGTTGAGAGAATAGTAGTAAGAGCTTAGACAACCATCTTTTATCTTCATGGGATTTCAGTCGGTGCAGCTGAACCCAGTCCCGCCAGAATTTTAGCAACCAAATCGAAACACGACGTAACCTGACGTAAATTACAGCCCATTTGTCAACAACTGGAATGATAGTGGTTAGTGACACGTAGATTTGTTGCCGCTGACAAACCCGCGTTGTCTGGAAACCATGCGTCCGGAATGGAAGATATCAAGCAGACGGACAAAAACGGGGGCAGTTTTGGAAATCACGTGATCTGGGAGACAGATCGAATATAAATCACAGCTTAGAGAGACGTGAGGATCATTGCTTGAGGAGAAATGACATGAGATAGGCCGTGGAGAGGACATAAGATAGGCAGTGGAGAGAACATAAGATAGGCCATGGACAGATGACATGAGATATGCCGTAGAGAGAACATAAGATAGGCCGTGGAGAGCAGTTGACTTTAATCATTACTTGAGGAGAGATGACATGAGATAGGCTGTGGAGAGGACATAAGATAGGGCGTGGAGAGGACATAAGATAGGCCATGGAGAGGACATGAGATAGGCCGTGGAGAGCAGTTGACTTACATCATTACTTGAGGAGAGATAACATGAGATAGGCCATGGAGAGATGACATGAGATAGGCCGTGGAGAGAACATGAGATAGGCCGTGGAGAGAACATAAGATAGGCTGTGGAGAGAACATAAGATAGGCTGTGGAGAGAACATAAGATAGGCCGTGGAGAGAACATAAGATAGGCCGTAGAGAGAACATGAGATAGGCCGTGGAGAGAACATAAGATAGGCCGTGGAGAACATAAGATAGGCCATGGAGAGAACATGAGATAGGCCAGGGAAAGCGGTTGACTTAGATCATTGCTTGAGATACATTTTGAAAGAGAAGATCAGTTGAGAGCAGATGGCAGAGAGAAAAGACTTGACTTCAGAGATTAGATGAGAACACTTGAGATCGATGCTCAGTGGAGAGCTGTCGATAGAGTGAGGCAAATTTGAGTTGAGAACCACAGAGAGAACACTTCACTTCAGAGACAGAGGTACTTTGGAAGTGGAGGGCAGGCGACGAAAATATTCAGTTAAGGCAGATTTGAGTTGGAATTTAGGCTTCGGAGAGAGGCAGCAAGCAAGGTAACTACCCTCATATTATTTAGTGGTCGTAATTACAAGTTGTCAGTAGTTTATAGAGGCAGTCTTCCAGTCATCCCATTCATCATATTGACACAGTCCCACTGATCACGTCGACATCACCTTGATCACGTGAATGTAAGTCGTCGGTCGCAGCTAGAGGTATTATGCAGTGATCCGATCGATCATATTTCATGCAGTTTATCCTGACCACGTTAAGACCACTTTGATCTACCACCAACAAAGAGGAACAAGACCACGGACGTCATACCTGGGTTCAGAACCTACAAACTTTACCATCAGCGGCAATCCGCAACTAAGTTCGATCGCAGCAGGCCAGATTAGGAGAGCAGACCAGATTAGAAGAATTAGGGTATCGTGACGAATAAATGGTGAGAGACAGAATTTAAGTTTTTAGAGAGCTTATAGTTGGCAGGATTACCTGAATAAATAAATATGTTGTATTGTGTTTATATTTAGTGTTAATTTAATTTGTTAAAGAATGAGTGTATAGTGAAATAGAATAGAGCAGAGCCCTTTACCATCCGTGACAGAGCACCATCAAATCGATCAGCTTTGGTACAAGTGTCTAGAAAATAGAAGAATTCAAAGTGAATTAATACAGATTTACAAGATAATCAACGGAACTGATAAATTAGACTATAATAAGATTTCCAAATACAACCACCTACAAGAACAACAGGGCACAGATACAGATTAAATAAAGAAAGGTCCAGATTAGATATTAGGAAATATTTTTTAGTCAGAGAGTGGTGAATGCTTGAAATGCATTACCACAGGAAGTCGGAGGCAGGGACAGTTAATATATTTAAGAATAGATTGGATGCGCATAGCTTTTTGAGAAATGAAATGTGAAATAAACTGGTTGTTTATAGACTTTGCAGAGTCTTCTAGACCAGTATAATGACGTAAAGTTAAGTTATCAGCACATTTTTCAATCATGGATCCCATATCAATGTCCAAATCGTTTATATATATATCAAGAACAAACTTAGTCCCAGAACCGAGCCCTATGGCACCTTACTTTTTACTTCACAACACTCAGAGTACTCCTTATTTGTGCCCACTCTCTGCTTTCTTTCCATTAACTAATTTTCAATCCATTTGACAACTTCCCCACCTATTCCATATGATTTTAACTTTCTAAATAATCTTTGATGAGGTACTCTTTGAAAGGACAATGCAAAATCTAAATAAATAACATCCACTGGCTCCCCTTTATCTATGATTTTAGTAACTTCCTCCATGAATTCTAATAGATTTATTAAGCACGATCTCCCTCTAAGTAAACCCATGCTGACTATTTCTGATCAAATTAAACTTGACAAATATGTTCCTAGTAAGACTGTGTGGGATCCTGGAGGGATAGAACTAGGATTTCTTTAACTGACTGCGTGTTAACATTCAAACATTTGATATTGTCAGTATCATCATCCATTCAACATTATCATCCATTCAACATTGTCATCCATTCAGCATCATTATCCATTCAGTTTCAACATACATTCAACATTATCATCCATTCAGTATCATCATCCATTCAGTATCATCATCAATTCAACATTATCATCCATTCAGTATCATCATCCATTCAGTATCATCATCAATTCAACATTATCATCCATTCAGTATTATCATCCATTCAACATCATCATCCATTCAGTATCATCATCCATTCAACATCATCATCCATTCAGTATCATCATCCATTCAACATCATCATCCATTCAGTATCATCATCCATTCAACATTATCATCCATTCAGTATCATTATCCATTCAGTATCATCATCTATTCAACATTATCATCCATTCAGTATCATCATCCATTCAACATTATCATCCATTCAGTATCATCATCCATTCAGTATCATCATCTATTCAGTATCATCATCCATTCAACATTATCATCCATTCAACATTATCATCCATTCAGTATCATCATCCATTCAGTATCATCATCTATTCAGTATCATCATCCATTCAACATTATCATCCATTCAGTATCATCATCCATTCAACATTATCATCTATTCAACATTATCATCCATTCAGTATCATCATCCATTCAACATTATCATCCATTCAACATTATCATCCATTCAGTATCATCATTCATTCAGTATCATCATCCATTCAACATTATCATCCATTCAACATTATCATCCATTCAGTATCATCATCCATTCAACATTGTCATCCGTACAGTATCATCATCCATTCAGTATCATCATCCATTCAACATTATCATCCATTCAGTATCATCATCCATTCAACATTGTCATCCGTACAGTATCATCATCCATTCAGTATCATCATCCATTCAGTATCATCATCCATTCAACATTGTCATCCATTCAGTATCATCATCCATTCAGTATCAACATCCATTCAGTATCAACATCCATTCAGTATCAACATCCATTCAGTATCAACATCCATTCAGTATCAACATCCATTCAGTATCAACATCCATTCAGTGTTGTCATCCATTGAATTGTTCATAATTCCAGGAACTTCACGTTGAGAAGGACAAATACAATGAGCTGTTTAAAAAGTTTCAAGCACAAGAAAATGATAGGACCAACTTGGTATGTTTGTTGTTGATCTGGTATGTTTGTTGTTGATCTGGTATGTTTGTTGTTGATCTGGTATGTTTGTTGTTGATCTGGTATGTTTGTTGTTGATCTGGTATGTTTGTTGTTGATCTGGTATGTTTGTTGTTGATCTGGTATGTTTGCTGTTGATCTGGTATGTTTGTTGTTGATCTGGTATGTTTGTTGTTGATCTGGTATGTTTGTTGTTGATTTGGTATGTTTGTTGTTGATCTGGTATGTTTGTTGTTGATCTGGTATGTTTGTTGTTGATCTGGTATGTTTGCTGTTGATCTGGTATGTTTGTTGTTGATCTGGTATATTTGTTGTTGATCTGGTATATTTGTTGTTGATCTGGTATGTTTGTTGTTGATCTGGTATGTTTGTTGTTGATCTGGTATGTTTGCTGTTGATCTGGTATGTTTGTTGTGGATCTGGTATGTTTGTTGTGGTTCTGGTATGTTTTTTATGGATCTGGTATGTTTGCTGTGGATCTGGTATGTTTGTTGTGGATTGTGGATCTGCTAAGTTTATTGTGAATCTGGTATGTTTGTTGTGGATCTGACTGTTTGTTTTGAATCTGGCATGTTTTTGTGTGGATCTGACATGTTTGTTGTGGATCTGGAGTGTTTGTTGGGGTTCTGGCATGTTTGTTATGGATTTGATATGTTTTTTGTGGATCTAGTATGTCTGTTGTGGATCTGGCATGTTTGTTATGAATCTGGTATGTTTGTTGTGGATCTGACATGTTTGTTGTTGATCTGGCATGTTTGTTGTGGATCGGACATTTTTGTTGTGGATCTGGTATGATTGTTGTGGATCTGGCATGTTTGTTCTAGATATGGTATGTTTGTTGTGGATCTGGCATGTTTGTTGTGGATCTGGCATATTTGTTGTGGATCTGGTATGTTTGTTGGGGATCTGGAATGTTTGTTGTGGATCTGGCATGTTTGTCATGGATCTGGCATGTTTGTTGTGGATCTGGTATGTTTGTTGTGGATATGGCATGTTTGTTCTAGATCTGGTATGTTTGTTGTGGATCTGGCATGTTTGTAGAGGAATCTGACGTTTGTTGGGGATGTGACATGTTTGTTGTGGATCTGGCATGTCTATTGTGGATCTGACATGTTTTTTGTAGATCTGGCATGTTTGTTGTTGATCTGACATGTTTGTTCTGGATCTGACATGTTTGTTGTGGATCTGGCTTGTTTGTTGAGGATCTGACATGTTTGTTGTAGATGTGACATGTTTGTTGTGGATCTGACATTTTTTTGTCCAGTTCATGTCTGACCATCCCCAGTACTTTGTCCAGTTCATGTCTGACCATCCCCAGTACTTTGTCCAGTTCATGTCTGACCATCCCCAGTACTTTGTCCAGTTCATGTCTGACTATCCCCAGTACTTTGTCCAGTTCATATCTGACCATCCCCAGTACTTTGTCCAGTTCATATCTGACCATCCCCAGTACTTTGTCCAGTTCATGTTAACATCATCAGACACTAATGTCAGGTTATTTAATTTAAGAGTATCACACCCAGACTGTAGACCTTCACCAACAGATGTCTCCGTCACATCCAGACTGTGTCGTCTTCAAAACTGAGATGACAATAATTCCAAACACTGGACAACAAATGTTGACTTTTTGTGTGTATCTGAGATTAGATCAAGTGACCTGCATTGTGTTTGGGTTGCTGTATCTGAGATTAGATCAAGTGACCTGCATGGTGTTTGGGCTGCTGTATCTGAGATTAGATCAAGTGACCTGCATGGTGTTTGGATTGCTGTATCTGAGATTAGATCAAGTGACCTGCATGGTGTTTGGGCTGCTGTATCTGAGATTAGATCAAGTGACCTCTCACAAGGGCCCCAATAATCTGCTAGCATTGCTGCAGTCCACCTCCCTTTGTACCTTTCTTCGAGGGTAATAATGTCCTGATGAAATCGTTCTCCTTGCTCACCACTAATAGCACCCCAGTCAGCAGGGAAGAAAGAAGTGTAAAAAGTATCATTTCAAAGCCATTTTGGACCCTAGTCTTTCGTAGCTCTGCAACATTTTTTCTACCAGCTCCTGGTAATTGTCAGCCTTATTGTGTCCTAGAAAGTATGCGGCCACTTGCTGAGAACATTCCAATCGAACTTTTCATCACCTGTGAGGATATCATCATTTAGCTGGTCTCGGAAGACCTGACGTATCTGTGGACTGACAAATACACCTTCCTCAATTTTGGCCTCACTAAATCTTGGATCACGAGGGTATCCAAATCCTGCCCCATTTCGATCAATGGCCTTGACACAATTCTTCATTAGTCCAAGTCCAAGTTTGTGGTGGAGAGGATGGAGCCTCGATCTTGTTGGATTCTAGAAGTGGTTCTTTGTTTGAGTACATTATGCCACCCCCCCCCCCCCCCCGATTCAAGTGATTGTCGTTGGGACCAATCCGTATTCTTGTTGTGGGAAAGTCCTGGCATGGCTGACCCAGAGACACGAGAAACAGCAATACTTTGTGTAACCCTGATGTAGCCCCATCAAGATGGCCATGACCTTTAGGTCACCGCAAACCGTGTCCTAGTTGATGCTGTGTAACTGCTGTCCCATGTTGTTGTTCGTTTCTTTCATGGTTACTGCATACCAGATTGGAAGAGATGGTAAACCGCTACCATTACGAGGCAGCACAACCTTTAAGCTAAACTTGAACGAATCAATGAACAGCCTCCAATTGTCATCTGTGTAGTGCCGCCATCAGACCTACTATATCAGCGCAATCAATGTCATATGTCATTTTGAAATATGGAAGATATTTTTACTGAGTACGAAACACAGAAACATGCACATTCTCCTCTAGAAGATTCCACTGCTGAAGTCTGGACCCCAACAGATCTGCTTGATTTGTTGGCAGTTCCACATCACTGACTAGCTCATTCACTCTCAGTCATTTGATGTAATTGTGCAGACTCTTCAGTAGACACACAGTCTGGATCTCTCGATGTAGCTGCTTTCATAGGTTATGGATGCCCATTGGCACTGCTATCTTCTTCATCATCCAGAGTATAAGATGCTGGTGGGCTGGAGAAGGAAGTCCTTCCCTGTGAAGGGTTGGCCGTCTGGAGCAGGAAGTCCTTCCCCGTGAAGGGCTGGCCATCTGGAGCAAGAAGTCCTTCCCCATGAGGCGCTGGCCGTCTGGAGCAGGAAGTTCTTCCCCATGAGGCGCTGGCCATCTGGAGCAGGAAGTCCTTCCCGTGAGGCGCTGGCCGTCTGGAGCAGGAAGTCCTTCCCCGTGACGCGCCGGCCATCTGGAGCAGGAAGTCCTTCCCGTGAGGCGCTTGCCACATAACAGGAAGTCCTTCCCGATAAGGCGCTTGCCACATAGCAGAGGGTCATGAGGTGCTGACTGTCTCGTGCAGAAAGTCCTTCCCTGTGAGCTGCTGGCCACATAGCAGGAAGTCCTTCCCCGCGAGGCGCTGGCTGTACAGCAGAGGGAATATTTAGACAGATAACATGCCTATTCAGACTATGGATGAACAAAAAGAAAACAGAATGTCTCCTAAATCCATACTGTCGAAAATGCAAGATCAAACTGGGCAATGAGCCTGTCGAAGATGACAGCCCCTGCGTATGCTTGGGGCAGGAGAAACATGCTACCCTATCATGTGTGTTGCTTCTCATTCTTTGTGTTTGTAACCTCCCTTTCATGTGTGCTAATTCTCTTCCGTGTGTGTTATCTCCCTGCTTCATGTGTAACCTACTTCCTAATGTGCTACCTCCCTTTCTTGTGTATTATCTCCCTTCCACTTATATTTACCTCACTGTCGTGTGTGTTACCTTCCTTGTGTGTTACCACCCTTTCTTGTGTGTTACCCCTTGTATTTATAACCTCCCTTCCTTATGTGTTATTTCCCTTTCTGGGGTGTTAAGTCCCTTTCTTTTGTTTATAACCTCCCTTTCATTTGTGTTACATCCTTTCCTTATGTGTTAACTACCTTTCTTGTGTGTGACCTCCCTTTCTTGTGTGACCTCTATTTCTTGTGTGACCTCTATTTCTTGTGTGACCTTCCTTTCTTGTGTGACCTCTATTTTTTGTGTGTTGCCTCCCTTTCTTGTGTATTATGTCCCTTTTCTGATGGGTGTCTGTTCTGTGCCTAGATTCTTTTCTGTTCTGTGCCTAGATTTTTGTCTGTTCCTAGATTCTTGTCTGTTCCTAGATTCTTGTCTGTGCCTAGATTCTTGTCTGTGCCTAGATTCTTGTAAATACCTAGATTCTTGTCTGTGCCTAGATTCTTGTCTTGGGGATACATTGGGGAAACTGGTATGGAACTGCGGGAGCGTTTCCGCCAACACCTCAATGACATCCGCAACCGCACTGGTTCCCCAATTGCCAGAGACTTCAATGGTCCTGAGCACCGGGGTAAGGCTGACGTTAGTGTCACTGGTCCAGTTTATTGCTTCTCTGACGATCGTCATCGATTCGCCCTTGAGAATATACATCTCTAGTATGGGTTGTCTCCAACCACATGACATTAATATCTTCCATACTTTTTCTTAAACCCTGATACTGGCCCCCATATATTTGTCTTCCTTTGCCCCCCCCCCCCTCATATATTAATCTCACTCTCTCCCGGCTTATATCACCTTCTCTTTGTTCTCCCACCTGGATCACTATTTGGCCGTTTCCATATCTGGCCACCATTGGCTTATCCGGCGCATTCCCCTCCATTTCTTACGCTCTCCTGGCCACCTTGTGTTTGACCGCTCCCTTTCATTTTCAGTCAGCATCTGGCCCAACTGGTCGCTTAGACAGACCGGATCTACTATCAGATAAATTGACCATTTTTTCTTATATGTTGATTTGTTAGTTCAATATTGTTGTCCCCGATGAAGGCCTATTGGTCACAACGTAGGTTTTGTTTGTGTTCTCGTCTCGGTGCGGTATCTGACCATACCCATTAACAAATTTTGATTAAACTCAACCTTAATCAACTTTGACAAGTATTTTTTCATGTTTTTTTCCCACTAGATTCTTGTCTGTGCCTAGATTCTTGTCAGTGTCTTAATTCTTGTCTGTGCCTACATTCTTGTCTGTGCCTTGATTTTTGTCTGTGCCTAGATTCTTGTCTGTGCCTTGATTCTTGTCTGTGCCGTGCCTAGATTCTTGTCTGTGCCTTGATTCTTGTCTGTACCATGCCTAGATTCTTGTCTGTGCCTAGATTCTTGTCTGTGCCATGCCTAGATTCTTGTCTGTGCCTTGATTCTTGTCTGTGCCATGCCTAGATTCTTGTCTGTGCCTAGATTCTTGTCTGTGCCTTGATTCTTGTCTGTGCCTTGATTCTTGTCTGTGCCTTGATTCTTGTCTGTGCCATGCCTAGATTCTTGTCTGTGCCTTGATTCTTGTCTGTGCCTTGATTCTTGTCTGTGCCTTGATTCTTGTCTGTGCCTTGATTCTTGTCTGTGCCTAGATTCTTGTCTGTGCCTTGATTCTTGTCTGTGCCTAGATTCTTGCCTGTGCCTAGATTCTTGTCTGTGCCTAGATTTTTGTCTGTGCCTAGATTGTTGTCTGTGCCTAGATTGTTGTCTGTGCCTAGATTCTTGTCTGTGCCGTGCCTTGATTCTTGTCTGTGCCTAGATTCTTGTCTGTGCCTAGATTCTTGTCTGTGCCTAGATTATTGTCTGTGCCTTGATTCTTGTCGGTGCCTAGATTCTTGTCTGTGCCTAGATTCTTGTCTGTGCCTAGATTCTTGTCTGTGCCTAGATTCTTGTCTGTGCCTAGATTCTTGTCTGTGCCTTGATTCTTGTCTGTGCCTTGATTCTTGTCTGTGCCTAGATTCTTGTCTGTGCCTAGATTCTTGTCTGTGCCTAGATTCTTGTCGGTGCCTAGATTCTTGTCTGTGCCTAGATTCTTGTCTGTGCCTAGATTCTTGTCTGTGCCTAGATTCTTGTCTGTGCCTAGATTCTTGTCTGTGCCGTGCCTTGATTCTTGTCTGTGCCTTGATTCTTGTCTGTGCCTAGATTCTTGTCTGTGCCTAGATTCTTGTCTGTGCCTTGATTCTTGTCGGTGCCTAGATTCTTGTCTGTGCCTAGATTCTTGTCTGTGCCTAGATTCTTGTCTGTGCCTAGATTCTTGTCTGTGCCTAGATTCTTGTCTATGCCGTGCCTTGATTCTTGTCTGTGCCTTGATTCTTGTCTGTGCCTAGATTCTTGTCTGTGCCTAGATTCTTGTCTGTGCCTTGATTCTTGTCGGTGCCTAGATTCTTGTCTGTGCCTTGATTCTTGTCTGTGCCGTGCCTAGATTCTTGTCTGTGCCTTGATTCTTATCGGTGCCTAGATTCTTGTCGGTGCCTAGATTCTTGTCTGTGCCTTGATTCTTGTCTGTGCCTTGATTCTTGTCGGTGCCTAGATTCTTGTCTGTGCCTAGATTCTTGTCTGTGCCTAGATTCTTGTCGGTGCCTTGATTCTTGTCGGTGCCTAAATTCTTGTCTGTGCCTAGATTCTTGTCTGTGCCTAGATTCTTGTCTGTGCCGTGCCTTGATTCTTGTCTGGGCCTTGATTCTTGTCTGTGCCTAGATTCTTGTCTGTGCCTAGATTCTTGTCTGCACCTTGATTCTTGTCGGTGCCTAGATTCTTGTCTGTGCCTAGATTCTTGTCTGTGCCTAGATTCTTGTCTGTGCCTAGATTCTTGTCTGTGCCGTGCCTTGATTCTTGTCTGTGCCTTGATTCTTGTCGGTACCTAGATTCTTGTCTGTGCCTAGATTCTTGTCTGCGCCTAGATTCTTGTCGGTGCCTAGATTCTTGTCTGTGCCTCTATTCTTGTCTGTGCCGTGCCTACATTCTTGTCTGTGCCTTGATTCTAGTCTGTGCCGTGCCTAGATTCTTGTCTGTGCCTTGATTCTTGTCTGTGCCTAGATTCTTGTCTGTGCCTAGATTCTTGTCTGTGCCTAGATTCTTGTCTGTGCCATGCCTTGATTCTTGTCTGTGCCTTGATTCTTGTCTGTGCCTAGATTCTTGTCTGTGCCTTGATTCTTGTCGGTGCCTAGATTCTTGTCTGTGCCTAGATTCTTGTCTGTGCCTAGATTCTTGTCTGTGCCTAGATTCTTGTCTGTGCCGTGCCTTGATTCTTGTCTGTGCCTAGATTCTTGTCTGTGCCTAGATTCTTGTCTGTGCCTTGATTCTTGTCGGTACCTAGATTCTTGTCTGTGCCTAGATTCTTGTCTGTGCCTAGATTCTTGTCTGTGCCTAGATTCTTGTCTGTGACTAGATTCTTGTCTGTGCCGTGCCTTGATTCTTGTCTGTGCCTTGATTCTTGTCTGTGCCTAGATTCTTGTCTGTGCCACGATTCTTGTCTGTGCCTAGATTCTTGTCTGTGCCTAGATTCTTGTCTGTGCCTAGATTCTTGTCTGTGCCTAGATTCTTGTCTGTGCCTAGATTCTTGTCTGTTCCTAGATTCTTGTCTGTGCCGTGCCTTGATTCTTGTCTGTGCCTTGATTCTTGTCGGTGCCTAGATTCTTGTCTGTGCCTAGATTCTTTTCTGTGCCTAGATTCTTGTCTGTGCCTAGATTCTTGTCTGTGCCTAGATTCTTGTCTGTGCCTAGATTCTTGTCTGTGCCTAGATTCTTGTCTGTGCCTAGATTCTTGTCTGTGCCTAGATTCTTGTCTGTGCCTAGATTCTTGTCTGTGCCTTGATTCTTGTCTGTTCCTAGATTCTTGTCTGTGCCTAGATTCTTTTCTGTGCCTAGATTCTTGTCTGTGCCTAGATTCTTGTCTGTGCCTTGATTCTTGTCGGTGCCTAGATTCTTGTCGGTGCCTAGATTCTTGTCTGTGCCTAGATTCTTGTCTGTGCCTTGATTCTTGTCGGTGCCTAGATTCTTGTCTGTGCCTAGATTCTTGTCTGTGCCTAGATTCTTGTCTGTGCCTAGATTCTTGTCTGTGCCTAGATTCTTGTCTGTGCCGTGCCTTGATTCTTGTCTGTGCCTAGATTCTTGTCTGTGCCGTGCCTTGATTCTTGTCTGTGCCTTGATTCTTGTCTGTGCCTAGATTTTTGTCTGTGCCTAGATTCTTGTCTGTGCCTTGATTCTTGTCTGTGCCTAGATTCTTGTCTGTGCCTAGATTCTTGTCTGTGCCTAGATTCTTGTCTGTGCCTAGATTCTTGTCTGTGCCTAGATTCTTGTCTGTGCCGTGCCTTGATTCTTGTCTGTGCCTTGATTCTTCTCTGTGCCTAGATTCTTGTCCGTGCCTAGATTCTTTTCTGTGCCTAGATTCTTGTCTGTGCCTTGATTCTTGTCGGTGCCTAGATTCTTGTCTGTGCCTTGATTCTTGTCTGTGCCGTGCCTAGATTCTTGTCTGTGCCTTGATTCTTGTCGGTGCCTAGATTCTTGTCGGTGCCTAGATTCTTGTCTGTGCCTTGATTCTTGTCTGTGCCTTGATTCTTGTCTGTGCCTAGATTCTTGTCTGTGCCTAGATTCTTGTCTGTGCCTTGATTATTGTCTGTGCCTTGATTCTTGTCGGTGCCTAGATTCTTGTCTGTGCCTAGATTCTTGTCTGTGCCGTGCCTAGATTCTTGTCTGTGCCTTGATTCTTGTCTGTGCCTAGATTCTTGTCTGTGCCTTGATTCTTGTCGGTGCCTAGATTCTTGTCTGTGCCTTGATTCTTGTCTGTGCCGTGCCTAGATTCTTGTCTGTGCCTTGATTCTTGTCGGTGCCTAGATTCTTGTCGGTGCCTAGATTCTTGTCTGTGCCTTGATTCTTGTCTGTGCCTTGATTCTTGTCGGTGCCTAGATTCTTGTCTGTGCCTAGATTCTTGTCTGTGCCTAGATTCTTGTCTGTGCCTTGATTCTTGTCTGTGCCGTGCCTAGATTCTTGTCTGTGCCTAGATTCTTGTCTGTGCCTTGATTCTTGTCTGTGCCTTGATTCTTGTCTGTGCCGTGCCTAGATTCTTGTCTGTGCCTAGATTCTTGTCTATGCCTTGATTCTTGTCGGTGCCTAGATTCTTGTCGGTGCCTAGATTCTTGTTGTTGCAATCTTTGTGACTATTTCGTATGATTCACAAAACCTTTTTTTCTCATTTCTTTCATCACGTTCCTAAAAGACGATCAACTGCATTGATGCCACCATGCTCCTATTGGAACATACAATGATTAATATGTTGCCATGATCTAAAAACAAAGAATAAAGTTAATGCAAGAACAGGAAGTTAAGCGTGTGTGATAATGTTAGTTTGTGTAAAAATTTGATATGAAATATGAGTCTGTGACTTTCTGTTCAGAGGGAGACACAACAGGCTGTCCTCGAGCAGGCTTACAAACACGAGATGGAAGATCTGCAACGCCAGGTGAGGGAAGCCAAGGAGCACGGGCAAGAGATGGAAGGTGATTTGGGCAAGGAAATTCGAGGACTGAAGAAAATAATCAATGACCTGCAGGATCGTTTAGGTGAGAAGACAAAGAGCATGTTCACTCCAATATATGTGTGTGCTTTCTTCTTCTTCCTCTTCTTCATCTTCTCGTTGTCTCTGCCGAACAGACTGTCGTCTAGATGTACTTATGGACCACTCTCAGAGCTTGAAGCTGGACTGCAAACTTAAAGGTTAATACCATCTCCTCACATGGCTGCCGCCCTAGATACAGGGATGCCTCACTGGATGTGGATACATGGATGCCTCACTGGATACATGGATGCCTCACTGGACTGGACGTGTCACCAGTGTCTGGGGCAGTGATTTCTCAACAGTCATCTATGAGCTCATTGTTAGAGGGCAATAACGGACACACATACACTGTCCTGATTGGTTCACTCGATCACACATGC
The DNA here is from genome assembly GCA_036924085.1 of Ariolimax columbianus. NCBI lineage: Eukaryota > Metazoa > Mollusca > Gastropoda > Stylommatophora > Arionidae > Ariolimax > Ariolimax columbianus. Next base: position 557,868 of record JAVGWX010000005.1, on the reverse strand, counting down.
GCTGTCCTGATTGGTTCACTCGATCACACATGCGCTGTCCTGATTGGTTCACTCGATCACACATACACTGTCCTGATTGGTTCACTCGATCACACATACACTGTCCTGATTGGTTCACTCGATCACACATGCGCTGTCCTCAGTTGCCCACGTGATCACACATGCACTGTCCTCATTAGCCCACTCAATCACACATGCGCTGTCCTCAGTAGCCCACTCAATCACACATGCACTGTCCTCATTAGCCCAATCAATCACACATGCGCTGTCCTCAGTTGCCCACGTGATCACACATGCACTGTCCTCAGTTGCCCACTCGATCACACATGCACTGTCCTGATTGGCTCACACGATAACACATGCGCTGTCCTCAGTTGCCCATTTGGTCACACATGCACTGTCCTCATTAGCCCACTCAATCACACATGCGCTGTCCTCAGTAGCCCACTCAATCACACATGCACTGTCCTCATTAGCCCAATCAATCACACATGCTCTGTCCTCATTAGCCCACTCAATCACACATGCGCTGTCCTCAGTAGCCCACTCAATCACATATGCACTGTCCTCATTAGCCCACTCAATCACACATGTACTGTCCTCATTAGCCCACTCAATCACACATGCACTGTCCTCATTAGCCCACTCAATCACACATGCACTGTCCTCATTAGCCCACTCAATCACACATGCACTGTCCTCATTAGCCCACTCAATCACACATGCACTGTCCTCATTAGCCCACTCAATCACACATGCACTGTCCTCAGTAGCCCACTCAATCACACATGCACTGTCCTCATTAGCCCACTCAATCACACATGCACTGTCCTCAGTAGCCCACTCAATCACACATGCACTGTCCTGATTAGCCCACTCAATCACACATGCACTGACCTCATTAGCCCACTCAATCACACATGCACTGTCCTCATTAGCCCACTCAATCACACATGCACTGTCCTCATTAGTCCACTCAATCACACATGCACTGTCCTCATTAGCCCACTCAATCACACATGCACTGTCCTCATTAGCCCACTCAATCACACATGCATTGTCCTCATTAGCTCACTCAATCACACATGCACTGTCCTCATTGGCCCACTCAATCACACATGCACTGTCCTCATTAGCCCACTCAATCACACATGCACTGTCCTCATTAGCCCACTCAATCACACATGCACTGTCCTCAGTAGCCCACTCAATCACACATGCACTGTCCTCATTAGCCCACTCAATCACACATGCACTGTCCTCAGTAGCCCACTCAATCACACATGCACTGTTCTCATGAGCCCACTCAATCACACATGCACTGTCCTCATTAGCCCATTCAATCACACATGCACTGTCCTCAGTAGCCCACTCAATCACACATGCACTGTCCTCAGTAGCCCACTCAATCACACATGCACTGTCCTCATTAGCCCAATCAATCACACATGCACTGTCCTCAGTAGCCCACTCAATCACACATGCACTGTCCTCAGTAGCCCACTCAATCACACATGCACTGTCCTCAGTAGCCCACTCAATCACACATGCACTGTCCTCAGTAGCCCACTCAATCACACATGCACTGTCCTCAGTAGCCCACTCAATCACACATGCACGTTCCTCAGTAGCCCACTCAATCACACATGCACTGTCCTAATTAGCCCACTCAATTACACATGCACTGTCCTCAGTAGCCCACTCAATCACACATGCACTGTACATTATGGGGGCCTTTAGCGGGAATATAAAAGCCTATGGCATCCAACTGTGCTCGTTGTAAAATATGGCCAAAGAGGGTTATCCAAGGTCAGCAGCCTCATCATGTAAGATAACCTACGGGACAACGGATAGGCTAAGGTTAATGGTGATGGGGTCCGATAGTTCCAACAGACGGACGAGGTGGAACCACATCATTTGGGTGTCTAGTTGTTCATGGTTCCATGTCTGGCGTACATGTTGTATGGTGTATATGTTTTCTGTTGTCTGGTGTACATGTTTTCTGTTGTATGGTGTACATGTTTTCTGTTGTCTGGTGTACATGTTTTCTGTTGTCTGGTGTACATGTTGTCTGGTGTACATGTTTTCTGTTGTCTGGTGTACATGTTTTCTGTTGTCTGGTGTACATGTTTTCTGTTGTCTGGTGTACATGTTTTCTGTTGTCTGGTGTACATGTTTTCTGTTGTCTGGTGTACATGTTTTCTGTTGTCTGGTGTACATGTTTTCTGGTGTACATGTTTTCTGGTGTACATGTTTTCTGGTGTACATGTTTTCTGGTGTACATGTTTTCTGTTGTCTGGTGTACATGTTTTCTGTTGTCTGGTGTACATGTTTTCTGTTGTCTGGTGTACATGTTTTCTGTTGTCTGGTGTACATGTTTTCTGTTGTCTGGTGTACATGTTTTCTGTTGTCTGGTGTACATGTTTTCTGTTGTCTGGTGTACATGTTTTCTGTTGTCTGGTGTACATGTTTTCTGTTGTCTGATGTACATGTTTTCTGTTGTCTGGTGTACATGTTTTCTGTTGTCTGGTGTACATGTTTTCTGTTGTCTGGTGTGTATGTTTTCTGTTGTCTGGTGTGTATGTTTTCTGTTGTCTGGTGTACATGTTTTCTGTTGTCTGGTGTGTATGTTTTCTGTTGTCTGGTGTGTATGTTTTCTGTTGTCTGGTGTACATGTTTTCTGTTGTCTGGTGTATATGGTTTCAGTGTTTTAGGTACACTTGTTATTGAAATTGTTATCACTACTTAAGACAAATAAAAGCCATATTTAGCCTTGATCTTCCTCATGTATGTCTGACCACCCCCTCCCCTCCCCTTATATAGTGGACAAATAATAACCATGTTTGTCATCTTCTGTCATGGCAGCACGGCTGGATGGTGCTGAGTCCAGCAAGCTTACAGAACTGAACAATGAATTATTTAAAACAAAACAAGAGAAGTTGGAGGCAGACAATACAGTCACTGTGTTAGAGAGGAAGCTGCAGGAGGCTAAAGATGAGGTAAAAACATCAACTGGTCGTCAGTAGGTCGGGATGATGCCGGTCTCTTGGATCAGTCCTGAGACTGGTTGTAAGGCTGTCTGAGACTGGATGTAGGGTTGTCTGAGACTGGTTGTAGGGTTGTCTGAGACTGGTTGTAGTGTTGTCTGAGACTGGTTGTAGGGTTGTCTGAGACTGGTTGAGGCTGTCTGAGACTGGTTGAGGCTGTCTGAGACTGGTTGTAGGGCTGTCTGAGACTGGTTGAGGCTATCTGAGACTGGTTGTAAGGCTGTCTGAGACTGGTTGTAGGGCTGTCTGAGACTGGTTGTAGGGTTGTCTGAGACTGGTTGAGGCTGTCTGAGACTGGTTGAGGCTGTCTGAGACTGGTTGTAGGGCTTTCTGAGACTGGTTGTAGGGTTATCTGTGACTGGTTGTAGGGTTGTCTGAGACTGGCTGTACGGTTGTCTGAGTATGTCTCCGCATTTGACCGTATCCTCTGGCTGGTCAGTCCTGAGACTGGAGCCCTCTAGTATCTTCTGTAGAAGACTTTCATGTCTCACATAGTGTCCTACCCAACCCAATCTTGTCCTCTAGTACTTTCTGTAGAAGACTTTCATGTCTCACATAGTGTCCTACCCAACCCAATCTTGTCCTCTAGTACTTTCTGTAGAAGACTTTCATGTCTCACAAAGTGTCCTACCCAACCCAATCTTGTCCTCTAGTACTTTCTGTAGAAGACTTTCATGTCTCACAAAGTGTCCTACCCAACCCAATCTTGTCCTCTAGTACTTTCTGTAGAAGACTTTCATGTCTCACATAGTGTCCTACCCAACCCAATCTTGTCCTCTAGTACTTTCTGTAGAAGACTTTCATGTCTCACATAGTGTCCTACCCAACCCAATCTTGTCCTCTAGTACTTTCTGTAGAAGACTTTCATGTCTCACAAAGTGTCCTACCCAACCCAATCTTGTCCTCTAGTACTTTCTGTAGAAGACTTTCATGTCTCACAAAGTGTCCTACCCAACCCAATCTTGTCCTCTAGTACTTTCTGTAGAAGACTTTCATGTCTCACAAAGTGTCCTACCCAACCCAATCTTGTCCTCTAGTACTTTCTGTAGAAGACTTTCATGTCTCACATAGTGTCCTACCCAACCCAATCTTGTCCTCTAGTACTTTCTGTAGAAGACTTTCATGTCTCACAAAGTGTCCTACCCAACCCAATCTTGTCCTCTAGTACTTTCTGTAGAAGACTTTCATGTCTCACAAAGTGTCCTACCCAACCCAATCTTGTCCTCTAGTACTTTCTGTAGAAGACTTTCATGTCTCACATAGTGTCCTACCCAACCCAATCTTGTCCTCTAGTACTTTCTGTAGAAGACTTTCATGTCTCACAAAGTGTCCTACCCAACCCAATCTTGTCCTCTAGTACTTTCTGTAGAAGACTTTCATGTCTCACATAGTGTCCTACCCAACCCAATCTTGTCCTCTAGTACTTTCTGTAGAAGACTTTCATGTCTCACAAAGTGTCCTACCCAACCCAATCTTGTCCTCTAGTACTTTCTGTAGAAGACTTTCATGTCTCACAAAGTGTCCTACCCAACCCAATCTTGTCCTCTAGTACTTTCTGTAGAAGACTTTCATGTCTCACATAGTGTCCTACCCAACCCAATCTTGTCCTCTAGTACTTTCTGTAGAAGACTTTCATGTCTCACAAAGTGTCCTACCCAACCCAATCTTGTCCTCTAGTACTTTCTGTAGAAGACTTTCATGTCTCACATAGTGTCCTACCCAACCCAATCTTGTCCTCTAGTACTTTCTGTAGAAGACTTTCATGTCTCACAAAGTGTCCTACCCAACCCAATCTTGTCCTCTAGTACTTTCTGTAGAAGACTTTCATGTCTCACAAAGTGTCCTACCCAACCCAATCTTGTCATCTAGTACTTTCTGTAGAAGACTTTCATGTCTCACATAGTGTCCTACCCAACCCAATCTTGTCCTCTAGTACTTTCTGTAGAAGACTTTCATGTCTCACAAAGTGTCCTACCCAACCCAATCTTGTCCTCTAGTACTTTCTGTAGAAGACTTTCATGTCTCACATAGTGTCCTACCCAACCCAATCTTGTCCTCTAGTACTTTCTGTAGAAGACTTTCATGTCTCACAAAGTGTCCTACCCAACCCAATCTTGTCCTCTAGTACTTTCTGTAGAAGACTTTCATGTCTCACAAAGTGTCCTACCCAACCCAATCTTGTCCTCTAGTACTTTCTGTAGAAGACTTTCATGTCTCACATAGTGTCCTACCCAACCCAATCTTGTCCTCTAGTACTTTCTGTAGAAGACTTTCATGTCTCACAAAGTGTCCTACCCAACCCAATCTTGTCCTCTAGTACTTTCTGTAGAAGACTTTCATGTCTCACAAAGTGTCCTACCCAACCCAATCTTGTCCTCTAGTACTTTCTGTAGAAGACTTTCATGTCTCACAAAGTGTCCTACCCAACCCAATCTTGTCCTCTAGTACTTTCTGTAGAAGACTTTCATGTCTCACAAAGTGTCCTACCCAACCCAATCTTGTCCTCTAGTACTTTCTGTAGAAGACTTTCATGTCTCACATAGTGTCCTACCCAACCCAATCTTGTCCTCTAGTACTTTCTGTAGAAGACTTTCATGTCTCACAAAGTGTCCTACCCAACCCAATCTTGTCCTCTAGTACTTTCTGTAGAAGACTTTCATGTCTCACAAAGTGTCCTACCCAACCCAATCTTGTCCTCTAGTACTTTCTGTAGAAGACTTTCATGTCTCACATAGTGTCCTACCCAACCCAATCTTGTCCTCTAGTACTTTCTGTAGAAGACTTTCATGTCTCACAAAGTGTCCTACCCAACCCAATCTTGTCCTCTAGTACTTTCTGTAGAAGACTTTCATGTCTCACATAGTGTCCTACCCAACCCAATCTTGTCCTCTAGTACTTTCTGTAGAAGACTTTCATGTCTCACAAAGTGTCCTACCCAACCCAATCTTGTCCTCTAGTACTTTCTGTAGAAGACTTTCATGTCTCACAAAGTGTCCTACCCAACCCAATCTTGTCCTCTAGTACTTTCTGTAGAAGACTTTCATGTCTCACATAGTGTCCTACCCAACCCAATCTTGTCCTCTAGTACTTTCTGTAGAAGACTTTCATGTCTCACAAAGTGTCCTACCCAACCCAATCTTGTCCTCTAGTACTTTCTGTAGAAGACTTTCATGTCTCACATAGTGTCCTACCCAACCCAATCTTGTCCTCTAGTACTTTCTGTAGAAGACTTTCATGTCTCACAAAGTGTCCTACCCAACCCAATCTTGTCCTCTAGTACTTTCTGTAGAAGACTTTCATGTCTCATATTGTGTCCTAGCCAACCCAATCTTGTCCTCTAGTACTTTCTGTAGAAGACTTTCATGTCTCACAAAGTGTCCTACCCAACCCAATCTTGTCCTCTAGTACTTTCTGTAGAAGACTTTCATGTCTCATATTGTGTCCTAGCCAACCCAATCTTGTCCTCTAGTACTTTCTGTAGAAGACTTTCATGTCTCACAAAGTGTCCTACCCAACCCAATCTTGTCCTCTAGTACTTTCTGTAGAAGACTTTCATGTCTCACAAAGTGTCCTACCCAACCCAATCTTGTCCTCTAGTACTTTCTGTAGAAGACTTTCATGTCTCACAAAGTGTCCTACCCAACCCAATCTTGTCCTCTAGTACTTTCTGTAGAAGACTTTCATGTCTCACAAAGTGTCCTACCCAACCCAATCTTGTCCTCTAGTACTTTCTGTAGAAGACTTTCATGTCTCACATAGTGTCCTACCCAACCCAATCTTGTCCTCTAGTACTTTCTGTAGAAGACTTTCATGTCTCACAAAGTGTCCTACCCAACCCAATCTTGTCCTCTAGTACTTTCTGTAGAAGACTTTCATGTCTCACAAAGTGTCCTACCCAACCCAATCTTGTCCTCTAGTACTTTCTGTAGAAGACTTTCATGTCTCACAAAGTGTCCTACCCAACCCAATCTTGTCCTCTAGTACTTTCTGTAGAAGACTTTCATGTCTCACATAGTGTCCTACCCAACCCAATCTTGTCCTCTAGTACTTTCTGTAGAAGACTTTCATGTCTCACAAAGTGTCCTACCCAACCCAATCTTGTCCTCTAGTACTTTCTGTAGAAGACTTTCATGTCTCACAAAGTGTCCTACCCAACCCAATCTTGTCCTCTAGTACTTTCTGTAGAAGACTTTCATGTCTCACATAGTGTCCTACCCAACCCAATCTTGTCCTCTAGTACTTTCTGTAGAAGACTTTCATGTCTCACAAAGTGTCCTACCCAACCCAATCTTGTCCTCTAGTACTTTCTGTAGAAGACTTTCATGTCTCACAAAGTGTCCTACCCAACCCAATCTTGTCCTCTAGTACTTTCTGTAGAAGACTTTCATGTCTCACATAGTGTCCTACCCAACCCAATCTTGTCCTCTAGTACTTTCTGTAGAAGACTTTCATGTCTCACAAAGTGTCCTACCCAACCCAATCTTGTCCTCTAGTACTTTCTGTAGAAGACTTTCATGTCTCACATAGTGTCCTACCCAACCCAATCTTGTCCTCTAGTACTTTCTGTAGAAGACTTTCATGTCTCACAAAGTGTCCTACCCAACCCAATCTTGTCCTCTAGTACTTTCTGTAGAAGACTTTCATGTCTCATATTGTGTCCTAGCCAACCCAATCTTGTCCTCTAGTACTTTCTGTAGAAGACTTTCATGTCTCACAAAGTGTCCTACCCAACCCAATCTTGTCCTCTAGTACTTTCTGTAGAAGACTTTCATGTCTCATATTGTGTCCTAGCCAACCCAATCTTGTCCTCTAGTACTTTCTGTAGAAGACTTTCATGTCTCACAAAGTGTCCTACCCAACCCAATCTTGTCCTCTAGTACTTTCTGTAGAAGACTTTCATGTCTCATATTGTGTCCTAGCCAACCCAATCTTGTCCTCTAGTACTTTCTGTAGAAGACTTTCATGTCTCACAAAGTGTCCTACCCAACCCAATCTTGTCCTCTAGTACTTTCTGTAGAAGACTTTCATGTCTCACAAAGTGTCCTACCCAACCCAATCTTGTCCTCTAGTACTTTCTGTAGAAGACTTTCATGTCTCACAAAGTGTCCTACCCAACCCAATCTTGTCCTCTAGTACTTTCTGTAGAAGACTTTCATGTCTCACAAAGTGTCCTACCCAACCCAATCTTGTCCTCTAGTACTTTCTGTAGAAGACTGTCATGTCTCACAAAGTGTCCTACCCAACCCAATCTTGTCCTCTAGTACTTTCTGTAGAAGACTTTCATGTCTCACATAGTGTCCTACCCAACCCAATCTTGTCCTCTAGTACTTTCTGTAGAAGACTTTCATGTCTCACAAAGTGTCCTACCCAACCCAATCTTGTCCTCTAGTACTTTCTGTAGAAGACTTTCATGTCTCACAAAGTGTCCTACCCAACCCAATCTTGTCCTCTAGTACTTTCTGTAGAAGACTGTCATGTCTCACAAAGTGTCCTACCCAACCCAATCTTGTCCTCTAGTACTTTCTGTAGAAGACTTTCATGTCTCACATAGTGTCCTACCCAACCCAATCTTGTCCTCTAGTACTTTCTGTAGAAGACTTTCATGTCTCACAAAGTGTCCTACCCAACCCAATCTTGTCCTCTAGTACTTTCTGTAGAAGACTTTCATGTCTCACAAAGTGTCCTACCCAACCCAATCTTGTCCTCTAGTACTTTCTGTAGAAGACTTTCATGTCTCACAAAGTGTCCTACCCAACCCAATCTTGTCCTCTAGTACTTTCTGTAGAAGACTTTCATGTCTCACATAGTGTCCTACCCAACCCAATCTTGTCCTCTAGTACTTTCTGTAGAAGACTTTCATGTCTCACAAAGTGTCCTACCCAACCCAATCTTGTCCTCTAGTACTTTCTGTAGAAGACTTTCATGTCTCACAAAGTGTCCTACCCAACCCAATCTTGTCCTCTAGTACTTTCTGTAGAAGACTTTCATGTCTCACATAGTGTCCTACCCAACCCAATCTTGTCCTCTAGTACTTTCTGTAGAAGACTTTCATGTCTCACAAAGTGTCCTACCCAACCCAATCTTGTCCTCTAGTACTTTCTGTAGAAGACTTTCATGTCTCACAAAGTGTCCTACCCAACCCAATCTTGTCCTCTAGTACTTTCTGTAGAAGACTTTCATGTCTCACATAGTGTCCTACCCAACCCAATCTTGTCCTCTAGTACTTTCTGTAGAAGACTTTCATGTCTCACAAAGTGTCCTACCCAACCCAATCTTGTCCTCTAGTACTTTCTGTAGAAGACTTTCATGTCTCACATAGTGTCCTACCCAACCCAATCTTGTCCTCTAGTACTTTCTGTAGAAGACTTTCATGTCTCACAAAGTGTCCTACCCAACCCAATCTTGTCCTCTAGTACTTTCTGTAGAAGACTTTCATGTCTCATATTGTGTCCTAGCCAACCCAATCTTGTCCTCTAGTACTTTCTGTAGAAGACTTTCATGTCTCACAAAGTGTCCTACCCAACCCAATCTTGTCCTCTAGTACTTTCTGTAGAAGACTTTCATGTCTCATATTGTGTCCTAGCCAACCCAATCTTGTCCTCTAGTACTTTCTGTAGAAGACTTTCATGTCTCACAAAGTGTCCTACCCAACCCAATCTTGTCCTCTAGTACTTTCTGTAGAAGACTTTCATGTCTCACAAAGTGTCCTACCCAACCCAATCTTGTCCTCTAGTACTTTCTGTAGAAGACTTTCATGTCTCACAAAGTGTCCTACCCAACCCAATCTTGTCCTCTAGTACTTTCTGTAGAAGACTTTCATGTCTCACAAAGTGTCCTACCCAACCCAATCTTGTCCTCTAGTACTTTCTGTAGAAGACTGTCATGTCTCACAAAGTGTCCTACCCAACCCAATCTTGTCCTCTAGTACTTTCTGTAGAAGACTTTCATGTCTCACATAGTGTCCTACCCCAACCCAATCTTGTCCTCTAGTACTTTCTGTAGAAGACTTTCATGTCTCACAAAGTGTCCTACCCAACCCAATCTTGTCCTCTAGTACTTTCTGTAGAAGACTTTCATGTCTCACAAAGTGTCCTACCCAACCCAATCTTGTCCTCTAGTACTTTCTGTAGAAGACTTTCATGTCTCACAAAGTGTCCTACCCAACCCAATCTTGTCCTCTAGTACTTTCTGTAGAAGACTTTCATGTCTCACAAAGTGTCCTAGCCAACCCAATCTTGTCCTCTAGTACTTTCTGTAGAAGACTTTCATGTCTCACAAAGTGTCCTACCCAACCCAATCTTGTCCTCTAGTACTTTCTGTAGAAGACTTTCATGTCTCACAAAGTGTCCTACCCAACCCAATCTTGTCCTCTAGTACTTTCTGTAGAAGACTTTCATGTCTCATATTGTGTCCTAGCCAACCCAATCTTGTCCTCTAGTACTTTCTGTAGAAGACTTTCATGTCTCACATAGTGTCCTACCCAACCCAATCTTGTCCTCTAGTACTTTCTGTAGAAGACTTTCATGTCTCACAAAGTGTCCTACCCAACCCAATCTTGTCCTCTAGTACTTTCTGTAGAAGACTTTCATGTCTCACAAAGTGTCCTACCCAACCCAATCTTGTCATCTAGTACTTTCTGTAGAAGACTTTCATGTCTCACATAGTGTCCTACCCAACCCAATCTTGTCCTCTAGTACTTTCTGTAGAAGACTTTCATGTCTCACAAAGTGTCCTACCCAACCCAATCTTGTCCTCTAGTACTTTCTGTAGAAGACTTTCATGTCTCACATAGTGTCCTACCCAACCCAATCTTGTCCTCTAGTACTTTCTGTAGAAGACTTTCATGTCTCACAAAGTGTCCTACCCAACCCAATCTTGTCCTCTAGTACTTTCTGTAGAAGACTTTCATGTCTCACATAGTGTCCTACCCAACCCAATCTTGTCCTCTAGTACTTTCTGTAGAAGACTTTCATGTCTCACAAAGTGTCCTACCCAACCCAATCTTGTCCTCTAGTACTTTCTGTAGAAGACTTTCATGTCTCACAAAGTGTCCTACCCAACCCAATCTTGTCCTCTAGTACTTTCTGTAGAAGACTTTCATGTCTCACATAGTGTCCTACCCAACCCAATCTTGTCCTCTAGTACTTTCTGTAGAAGACTTTCATGTCTCACAAAGTGTCCTACCCAACCCAATCTTGTCCTCTAGTACTTTCTGTAGAAGACTTTCATGTCTCACATAGTGTCCTAGCCAACCCAATCTTGTCCTCTAGTACTTTCTGTAGAAGACTTTCATGTCTCACAAAGTGTCCTACCCAACCCAATCTTGTCCTCTAGTACTTTCTGTAGAAGACTTTCATGTCTCACAAAGTGTCCTACCCAACCCAATCTTGTCCTCTAGTACTTTCTGTAGAAGACTTTCATGTCTCACATAGTGTCCTACCCAACCCAATCTTGTCCTCTAGTACTTTCTGTAGAAGACTTTCATGTCTCACAAAGTGTCCTACCCAACCCAATCTTGTCCTCTAGTACTTTCTGTAGAAGACTTTCATGTCTCACAAAGTGTCCTACCCAACCCAATCTTGTCCTCTAGTACTTTCTGTAGAAGACTTTCATGTCTCACATAGTGTCCTACCCAACCCAATCTTGTCCTCTAGTACTTTCTGTAGAAGACTTTCATGTCTCACAAAGTGTCCTACCCAACCCAATCTTGTCCTCTAGTACTTTCTGTAGAAGACTTTCATGTCTCACATAGTGTCCTACCCAACCCAATCTTGTCCTCTAGTACTTTCTGTAGAAGACTTTCATGTCTCACAAAGTGTCCTACCCAACCCAATCTTGTCCTCTAGTACTTTCTGTAGAAGACTTTCATGTCTCACAAAGTGTCCTACCCAACCCAATCTTGTCCTCTAGTACTTTCTGTAGAAGACTTTCATGTCTCACATAGTGTCCTACCCAACCCAATCTTGTCCTCTAGTACTTTCTGTAGAAGACTTTCATGTCTCACAAAGTGTCCTACCCAACCCAATCTTGTCCTCTAGTACTTTCTGTAGAAGACTTTCATGTCTCACATAGTGTCCTACCCAACCCAATCTTGTCCTCTAGTACTTTCTGTAGAAGACTTTCATGTCTCACAAAGTGTCCTACCCAACCCAATCTTGTCCTCTAGTACTTTCTGTAGAAGACTTTCATGTCTCATATTGTGTCCTACCCAACCCAATCTTGTCCTCTAGTACTTTCTGTAGAAGACTTTCATGTCTCACAAAGTGTCCTACCCAACCCAATCTTGTCCTCTAGTACTTTCTGTAGAAGACTTTCATGTCTAACAAAGTGTCCTAGCCAACCCAATCTTGTCCTCTAGTACTTTCTGTAGAAGACTTTCATGTCTCACAAAGTGTCCTACCCAACCCAATCTTGTCCTCTAGTACTTTCTGTAGAAGACTTTCATGTCTCACAAAGTGTCCTACCCAACCCAATCTTGTCCTCTAGTACTTTCTGTAGAAGACTTTCATGTCTCACAAAGTGTCCTACCCAACCCAATCTTGTCCTCTAGTACTTTCTGTAGAAGACTTTCATGTCTCACAAAGTGTCCTACCCAACCCAATCTTGTCCTCTAGTACTTTCTGTAGAAGACTTTCATGTCTCACAAAGTGTCCTACCCAACCCAATCTTGTCCTCTAGTACTTTCTGTAGAAGACTTTCATGTCTCACATAGTGTCCTACCCAACCCAATCTTGTCCTCTAGTACTTTCTGTAGAAGACTTTCATGTCTCACAAAGTGTCCTACCCAACCCAATCTTGTCCTCTAGTACTTTCTGTAGAAGACTTTCATGTCTCACAAAGTGTCCTACCCAACCCAATCTTGTCCTCTAGTACTTTCTGTAGAAGACTTTCATGTCTCACAAAGTGTCCTACCCAACCCAATCTTGTCCTCTAGTACTTTCTGTAGAAGACTTTCATGTCTCACAAAGTGTCCTAGCCAACCCAATCTTGTCCTCTAGTACTTTCTGTAGAAGACTTTCATGTCTCACAAAGTGTCCTACCCAACCCAATCTTGTCCTCTAGTACTTTCTGTAGAAGACTTTCATGTCTCACAAAGTGTCCTACCCAACCCAATCTTGTCCTCTAGTACTTTCTGTAGAAGACTTTCATGTCTCATATTGTGTCCTAGCCAACCCAATCTTGTCCTCTAGTACTTTCTGTAGAAGACTTTCATGTCTCACAAAGTGTCCTACCCAACCCAATCTTGTCCTCTAGTACTTTCTGTAGAAGACTTTCATGTCTCACATAGTGTCCTACCCAACCCAATCTTGTCCTCTAGTACTTTCTGTAGAAGACTTTCATGTCTCACATAGTGTCCTAGCCAACCCAATCTTGTCCTCTAGTACTTTCTGTAGAAGACTTTCATGTCTCATATTGTGTCCTAGCCAACCCAATCTTGTCCTCTAGTACTTTCTGTAGAAGACTTTCATGTCTCACAAAGTGTCCTACCCAACCCAATCTTGTCCTCTAGTACTTTCTGTAGAAGACTTTCATGTCTCACATAGTGTCCTAGCCAACCCAATCTTGTCCTCTAGTACTTTCTGTAGAAGACTTTCATGTCTCATATTGTGTCCTAGCCAACCCAATCTTGTCCTCTAGTACTTTCTGTAGAAGACTTTCATGTCTCACAAAGTGTCCTACCCAACCCAATCTTGTCCTCTAGTACTTTCTGTAGAAGACTTTCATGTCTCATATTGTGTCCTAGCCAACCCAATCTTGTCCTCTAGTACTTTCTGTAGAAGACTTTCATGTCTCATATTGTGTCCTACCCAACCCAATCTTGTTCTCTAGTACTTTCTGTAGAAGACTTTCATGTCTCATATTGTGTCCTAGCCAACCCAATCTTGTCCTCTAGTACTTTCTGTAGAAGACTTTCATGTCTCATATTGTGTCCTAGCCAACCCAATCTTGTCCTCTAGTACTTTCTGTAGAAGACTTTCATGTCTCATATTGTGTCCTACCCAACCCAATCTTGTTCTCTAGTACTTTCTGTAGAAGACTTTCATGTCTCATATTGTGTCCTAGCCAACCCAATCTTGTCCTCTAGTACTTTCTGTAGAAGACTTTCATGTCTCACAAAGTGTCCTACCCAACCCAATCTTGTTATATCATTTTCAATTATTTCTCTTTGTTTGTCTACCTCAATGAGGGCATTGTCATTGGATCTTTGTTCTGTCAGACTTACTCTTTCCATTCTAGCTGGGAGCATGTGAGAGGGGAGAGCTGGGAGCATGTGAGAGATGGGAGCATGGGAGAGCTGGGAGCATGGGAGAGATGGGAGCATGGGAGAGATGGGAGCATGGGAGAGCTGGGAGCATGGGAGAGCTGGGAGCATGGGAGAGATGGGAGCATGGGAGAGATGGGAGCATGGGAGAGCTGGGAGCATGTGAGAGATGGGAGCATGTGAGAGATGGGAGCTTGGGAGAGATGGGAGAGCTGGGAGCATGGGAGAGATGGGAGCATGGGAGAGATGGGAGAATGTGAGAGATGGCTGGGAGCATGTGAGAGTTTGGAGCACTTAAAGCAAAAGCTAATACTTGTATACACACTCAATGTTCTCCTGACCTAGGTCTGTAGGGCTGATTAATTGGGTCCATGCAGGCACGTGTTTTAAGGTAAAGGTTGTCCCCCAGCACACTGACCCACATCTCTTGAGTGAAGTGGCAGAGACTTCAGTACACTAAGCCACAGCTTGTATGGTGGAGTGGCCAGTTCCCTTCCTTGTGTGAGTTGGAGTGGCCAGTTCCCTTCCTTGTGTGAGGTGGAGTGGCCAGTTCCCTTCCTTGTGTGAGGTGGAGTGGCCAGTTCCCTTCCTTGTGTGAGGTGGAGTGGCCAGTTCCCTTCCTTGTGTGAGGTGGAGTGGCCAGTTCCCTTCCTTGTGTGAGGTGGAGTGGCCAGTTCCCTTCCTTGTGTGAGGTGGAGTGGCCAGTTCCCTTCCTTGTGTGAGGTGGAGTGGCCAGTTCCCTTCCTTGTGTGAGGTGGAGTGGCCAGTTCCCTTCCTTGTGTGAGGTGGAGTGGCCAGTTCCCTTCCTTGTGTGAGGTGGAGTGGCCAGTTCCCTACCTTGTGTGAGGTGGGGTGGCCAGTTCCCTTCCTTTCTGCCTTAGCTTTCCCTAACAGTAGGTCAGATACCCATTTACAGCTTGGTTGACTGGGTGGGGATGGTTACGGGAGTTAAACCCTGTACCTTTACGATGAAAAGCGAGTGCTCTACCCCTGTGCCAATAAGAGGCTCTAGTTCTGCAAAATTAATTGTCTGTGCCGACATTGCCATGTTGTTGTTGTGACTTTGCCATGTTGTTGTTGTGACATTGTTATGTTGTTGTGACGCTGCCATGTTGTTGTGACATTGTTATGTTGTTGTGATGCTGCCATGTTGTTGTGACGCTGCCATGTTGTTGTGACATTGTTATGTTGTTGTGACGCTGCCATGTTGTTGTGACGCTGCCATGTTGTTGTGACATTGTTATGTTGTTGTGACGCTGCCATGTTGTTGTGACATTGTTATGTTGTTGTGACGCTGCCATGTTGTTGTGACATTGTTATGTTGTTGTGACGCTGCCATGTTGTTGTGACGCTGCCATGTTGTGACATTGTTATGTTGTTGTGACGCTGCCATGTTGTTGTGACATTGTTATGTTGTTACCTGGTATTCAGAATCAATTTCTTGAGCAAGTTGTGAGAAAGGAATGCGAGGAGAGAATTGAGCTGACGGAGACCTTGAGCGATGCCAGGTTGACCTTGCTTCAGCTGACACAGCCACTAGGTTTGTATGTCATCTCATCCGTCTGTTGTGGAGAGTTTGTATGTGATCTCATCCGTCTGTTGTGGAGAGTTTGTATGTGATCTCATCCGTCTGTTGTGGAGAGTTTGTATGTGATCTCATCTGTCTGTTGTGGAGTATTTGTATGTGATCTCATCCGTTTGTATTGTGAAGTGCCAGTATGTCTGACCCTGAACTTGGTCAGTATGTTGTTTCTGACCCTGGTCAGTATGTTGTGTCTGACCCTGGTCCAACGCCCTGGTCAGTATGTTGTGTCTGACCCTGGTCAGTATGTTGTGTCTGACCCTGGTCAGTATGTTGTGTCTGACCCTGGTCAGTATGTTGTGTCTGACCCTGGTCAGTATGTTGTGGCTGACCCTGGTCCGATGCCCTGGTCAGTATGTTGTGTCTGACCCTGGTCAGTATATTGTGTCTGACCCTGGTCAGTATGTTGTGTCTGACCTTGGTCAGTATGTTGTACCTAACCCTAGTCAGTATGATGTGTCTGACCCTGGTCAATATGTTGTTTCTGACCCTGGTCAGTATGTTGTGTCAGACCCTGGTCAGTGTATTGTGCCTGACCCTAGTCAGTATGTTGTGTCAGACCCTGGTCAGTGCATTGTGCCTGACCCTAGTCAGTATGTTGTGTCTGACCCTGGTCAGTATGTTGTGTCTGATCCTGGTCAGAGTATTGTGCCTGACCCTGGTCAGCATGTTGTGTCTGACCCTAGTCAGTATGTTGTGTCTGACCCTGGTCAGTGTATTGTGCCTGACCCTGGTCAGTATGTTGTGTCAGACCCTAGGCAGTATGTTGTGTCTGACTGGACTAGTGTCTCAGTTCCCATGAAACATATACAAACATATTTTAACATATGTACACATATATAATATACCAACTTACTTGTATATCAAGTTATCAAACACATATAACAATAACAGGATAAACATATCAGCTTACATCACCTGAACCTGTACATATCAGTGTACATCATTTGAACCTGTACATATCAGCTTACATCACCTGAACCTGTACATATGAGTTTACATCACCTGAACCTGTACATATCAGCTTATATCACCTGAACCTGTACATATGAGCTTACATCACCTGAACCTGTACATATCTTGTCAAGTACACAATATGTTCCCTACTGTTTTGTTTAAATTCAGACTTCCCCTCCTGCCCTCACCCTTTCACACATACATGTATTTTGGTTTACTTAAGTCACATAAGTGTGGATAGTGTAGCCTTGTTTATTTAAGCTATAGGTGGGAAAGTGTAGCTTTGTTTACTTCAGTTATAGCTGTGGATAGTGTAGCTTTGTTTACTTCAGTTATAGCTGTGGATAGTGTAGCTTTGTTCAATTTAGGCGTACTTGTGAATAGTGTAGCCCTGTTGATCATACCTTTGGGCAATATCTTGTGTGATAAGTGTGCATATTTTTAACACTGGCCAATATTCCATCCTTGTTTTGTTAATTGATCCATTCAGATTTGAGCTTTCGTCTTTGGCTGCATGTTTTATAATATTGTTATGTACTTAGCGGTCCATACTCATAATCTGTTGTTGTTTTGTTGCTGCAGTTGCTGTTGTTGTTGCTGCAACTGTTGTTGGTGTTCTTGTTGTAGCTGTGGTTGCTGCTGCTGTTGTTGTTGCTGCAACTGTTGTTGGTGTTCTTGTTGTAGCTGTGGTTGCTGCTGCTGTTGTTGTTGCTGCTACTGTTGTTGGTGTTCTTGTTGTAGCTGTGGTTGCTGCTGCTGTTGTTGTTGCTGCTACTGCAGTTGCTGTTGTTGTTGCTGCTACTGTTGTTGGTGTTCTTGTTGCCGCTACTGTTGTTGGTGTTCTTGTTGTAGCTGTGGTTGCTGCTGCTGTTGTTGTTGCCGCTACTGTTGTTGGTGTTCTTGTTGTAGCTGTGGTTGCTGCTGCTGTTGTTGTTGCTGCTACTGTTGTTGCTATTCTTGTTGTTGCTGCTGCTGCAGCAGATGTTGTTGCTGCTGTTGTTGTTGTCGAACCCAGCACC